>CM035417.1:38438877-38496377 GCA_020310875.1 Ceratopteris richardii
GTGGACTTGAGAGTGCCCATATCACCTTCCATGTTTGAATCACAAATCCTTTCAACTCCAATGGACCCTTTCCATAACATAGGCATTTACCTTTGGTCCCTTTCAAATATTTCAAAATAGATTTAGCTCCCTCCCAATGAGTTTTGCCAAGATTAGTCATGAACTTGCTAACAACTCCCGTTGCATGAGCAATGTCTGGCCAAGTGGCTGCTAGAGGTGCCTAAGCAAGAGGAAATTATTATATTAATAATGTGGTGTTTTCTAAAATCACTTCATCCATGAGATAGAATGGAGCAACCATAGGTTTGCCACCCTCTTTTAATGGGTCCTAACTATAGGTCTATCCTCTTTTGCTCTTCAATGAGCATTGATGTGTGTAGGTGATTATATGCAATCCCATGCCAATCATCATTGTAAGGTCCGTTTTGGGCCATTGCCCTGTCGTGGGGGAATTTTGAACATGGTGATATGCTAGACCCTCCTATTGTTGCCACATGTTGAATGAGACATGTAATTGTGTTGAAAAATGTTTTTGCACAATAATTGCACACCCACCTCTGTGTTCTCGAGCCAAAAGTGGTAGAATTTACCAATTCATGGCTTGATGTGTGAAGGGTCCATAGGTGGGAGATACCATGAGGCATAATGGAGGAAGAAGCAAAGAGCAAGGAGCAAGGAAAGGGGTGTGGAGCACAAGACTCAAGAGCAAGGAGCGAGGTTGAAGGGTTTGTGGAGCACAAGGGTGTGTGGAGGAAAAGAGTGTATGGAGCAAGGGAACGAGAGGCGAGGGTGTGTGGAGGAAGAGGGTCATGCGTGTGTGGAGCAAGAGAGCAAGGGGCACGGATGACTGGAGCAAGGGTGTGTGGAGCAAGTTAGCAAGGGGCAAGGGTGTGAGGAGAGCTTCAAGCAAGGAGGCAAGAGGCTAAAGCTTAGAGCACTCGCACTAATTCGGGTCACTTAGGCATGCAAGAGAACATGAACGGGAATGGTAATGCTTCCCATGTTGAGCATTTTTGTCTTGGAAAAAAGGGCCCATATCTCCCACGAATCGCTTTTTGCGATTTGATCTGCATGCACTTTATGCAATTGAAGAACCCGATCAAACGGTGGGCACACACTGTTCTGTGCAAGCTTCTTTCTCCTCTATGCATTCTTCTTATGCTCTCCCTCTCCTCAAGGCACTCTCCAAGCTCTCCCTCAAGAAACCTTTCATCTTCATTGCATACATGTGGAGAAAGATACCAAGAAGTCAAACTCATATCATTGGACTTGCAAGTATTGCAGAAGAGATACACAAATGGAGCTACAAGGCTACTCCAACACCTCACAAAGGTGGGAGGACAAGTTGTGGCTTGCAAAGAGAACCCTCAACATATTGTGGATGAAATTTGGGAGAAGATGAGAGGGAGATCTTCATTTTTGTTGAGATCATTTGCAAAACTTCATTTTAATGAAGAATCATGAATTTGGTGGGAAGAATTAATATGGTGTCGGGAAGGGAATGGCTATGAGGTTTAGGAATGTTGCTAAAAAAAATTTATCTATTGAATAAGTTGGAATTTGAAAGGAATGGTTCAAGTGTCTTGAAGGCCCTTAGTTGGGCGGATCAACTCTAATTGTCAATGTTCTAAATAACGGCGCACGCAGGGCACTTCAAGTAGGCTTAGGTGATAGAATGGAGACTCAAAGAGAATAGAAACTCGAGAAGATTGATTAGATCACATTCAAAACTTTATAACAAAAAAACCTCATGTACTTTGGAAACCAAAAAATCATCATGTTTGTTTAAATTATCATATCTTAATCATAGGAAACCATATATTCATCCAACCAATTATAATGTATAAAAGGAGTTTTGAAGTTCTACCACTCTTTTTATAAAATCAACCAATGAATCTTCAAAATTAATATTCAAATGCTGCAATGCACATTATTTCTTTCAATCGAAAATCATTTATATTCTTTTGAAAAAACTCCTTCTAGAAAATATGAATCTATCTCTCCGTCGAATATATTTTAGTCCGAACTTTGGAATATATGCACTCTAAGGGTAACATTCCAACCATCAAAATAGGCTTGATTTATTCTCCTCAATGCATTCGCAAAGCAATTATATCTACTCATGACAAAAAAACCAAATGAACAACTTTCTACAAAGATTGGTGTTCGAACTTATGATCTCTAACAAGAAGACAAGGAGACCAACCATTAAGCTATACATGCATGCTGGGTATACTTTCGACTCAAACCTATATAATAGTAATGACACGTATATTCGAAACACTATCAGTATGATCGGCGAAGATTCGAGATTGAGATCAAAGATAAATTACGATAATATAGATTAGAGTTATGATTAATGTTGAATGCGCATAGGTTTTAAGGAAGATAATTCAAAGATAATAGGTTTTAAGGAAGGTAATTCATAATTAATGTTGAATGTGCATAGGTTTTAAGGAAGACTTAAAAAATAGATAATGAATCATCTTGCTTGTCCATGGAAGTCATTAGCTAATAATCTCCTATACTCAATTAAGAATTGTCTCTCCCAGGTTTTATCCTCCAAGTTCACTTCATAAACTCCTTTGCTTCTTATCAGCGTCCGAAGAACTTCCTCTGAATATCCTCTAGCGTACTTCTCTATTCCCCCTCAATGCCCCTTTGATCTCCACATTATTTAGCTTCAACGTTGCTATCTGATAAAGCAAAACTACTTTGCTGAAAGTCTTCATCACGGAAAAGCCATCAATTGCCGCCCGCTTGTTCATACTCAAAAAAAGCTTCCGGAAAATTCACGTTGCCCTTTGTTGCTCCTCGATTTTCGTGCGAAAAGAAACTCGTAAAAGCTTTGCTTTTTAATTCCGCCCCCAATGGGGTTTGAACCCAGGTTGTTTGGATGCCAACACTTTCTCATAAACCATTATTCCCTACGAATTTTGACGTGCGAAAACGATTTCAGATTCAACATATAATAAGTTGTAATTTGAGGGTTCAAGTTTTGAATCCTGATGCTTTATAAGATAATGAGTGTTTCCAAATCCCAAACTCTTCTTAAGGTGAACTTGTTCATCCCACTCTTCTCATCCAAGTATTACTTGGAAGGACAGAGAAATAATTTCTTATAGTTTCAGAGTTCCATACTTGATTCTAGGGGAGCATGATGTGCCAAGTACCCCTTTGATTTCAAGCATGGAATTGAAGCAACTTGTAAATAATCATAAAGTAGAAATATACATGCACTTTCGACCATTATAAGTGATGTTTATAATATAAATCATGTTCCATATGTATCGTCTCCTTTGTCTGATCATGAAAAGTGTTTAATGAATAGAGACTGAGATGTTTTTCTAGAAGAACTTCCCCATGCCTTACCACCTCCTCAAGGGCAAGTCAATCATGCTGTAGACTTGCTCCCAGGTACTAACCCTATATGTTAATCCCCCTACTGACTCCCATATTCCCTATAAGGAGGCAATTGAAAGAATACCTAGATAAAGGATTCATTCAATCTAGCCAATCTCTTGGGTCCTATCCTCTTAGTTAAGAAGAAGGATGGCTCAATGAGGTTCTATATCGATTATCGAGCTCCGAACAATGGTATGAAGACCAAATAAGGATCAAATTTGAAGATGTCCCCAAGAGAGTTTTTAGAGAAGTATCAACATTTTGAATTCTTAGTCATGCCCTTTTGAATAACAAATGCCTCGTCTACTTTTATGATCGTGATGAATACAATCCTAAGTCCCAACATAGGAAGATTTGTAGTTTATTTTGTTAATGACATCCTTGTCTATAGTCAAGATACAATTGCCCATTTGGAGCACTTGGAAAAGATCTTCTAAGTCCTAAGAAAGAACAAGCTGTATGGGAAAGAATCTAAGTGTGAATTCTTTTCATCAGAAATCAGATATCATGGGCATATTATATGTGAGAAACAAATCCAAGTAGATCTTGAAAAGGTCCAAGCTATCCTTAACTAGCCACACTCAAAAGCCATTCTAGAACTTCAAATTTTTATGGGCTTAGCAAGATATTACAGAAAGTTTGTATCAAATTTTGCTAAGATTTCAATCTCTTTATTTGAAAAACTAAAAACAAAGCCTAAACGCCTTACTTGGGATGAGGAATAGGCAGAAAGATGGAATGGCTTAAGAAAGCCATAGCATTGGCCCTGGTCCTACAATATGTAGACCTCAATGAACCCTTTGTGGTTTAAATAGATGCAAAGTGAACTGACTATAGGAGCTGTGTTGAATCAAAATGGTCCATGAATCGTTTTTGAGTCAAAAGCTACTAAGCTCAATGAAATTATTCTATCTATGAAAAAAAGCTTCATGCCATTGCGCATGCTCTAAAGAAATGTAGACATTATAAGAAAATAACAACACAGCGGAATAGACCTGTAGACAGAGTTGAGAGAAAAACGAAGACAAAGATAGACGCAGATTGAGAGATAGAGAACTCAAATTCTCATATTGCCGAGCGTAATGCAGTTACAATGGTGGTGCCGCCCACCCGTGCGCTCTCAATGTGGAGCTTAGATGGCGATCTAGACAGACTCTAGATGAAGGGCTTACTAGTGCGCAATGCTATGTAAAGCTCAACCTAGGACGTGCTTATATAGCTTTTACAAGGTGGTTCGGTATAGATAAATGTAGTCGGGAGATACAAAATAGTCGGTAAAATATACGATCCGACAATATCTCCACGACCAGAAGTCCTACTGTCTCGGCCCTACGGGCTGGGGGGATAGGCCCCTCGGACCTCGCAGAAGGGGGCAAACCTCCCTCTGCACTCCTCCCATTAAGGTTCTATGGGGAAACCGCGCGACGCCACAAGGCCTTTATTTTCACCTTAAATGGCAACCCAATGGCTTGGATGTTTATGCCCTACCTAACCTAACGGCTAAGCTCACAAAGATCATCTACAACGATCAACGGTCACACATAGACCTCATCTAACTTGGAAGTTAGGGTTCCACAAATGTCCGGGCTCTCATAATGGCTTCTCCTCATAATAGGGGCCTTACAACTTAGAGCACCATGGATCATTTGTGGTCACATGAGGGTGGAGTATTGAGCATATCTAACAAACATTACTTGTTTGGTGCCAAAGTAGCCATAGTTTTGGATAAGGAAGTATCAAGGGGCTCGCAAATCTGAGTTAAGAGCTAGAAAAGCAAGATGGTCCAAGATACTTCGAGAGTTTGACTATGAACTTAGATATTGGGAAAGAAAGTTCAATGTAGTTGAAGATGCTTTAAGCCATATATGCCTATGTTAAATTCTTTGAGCTTCATACAAATCTCCAATGATTTGATAAAGTTGTTGAAAGATAAGTATCAAGAAGATCCAAATTTCAAAGAAGCTTGGAAGAGGGTTCTTGACCAAAGTACAAACTTATCATTCGAAGATAAGTTCAAAACATGATAGTATTTCAAGATGAATACTTACAATGAAAGATTTGTATACCTTGTGACAAGATTTGTATACCTTGTGACAATGTAGTTTTCGAGACTCTGAAACTCTGAAAATAGAACGCTTCCCAAAACTATCTCAAGATATTGTGGCCCTTTCAAGATTCTCAGAAAGGTTGGAACAATGGCTTATGAGTTAAAGCTTCTTGAAGATTTTCCACTTTACCCAATATTTCATGTTAGTAGATTGAAAAGAAAACTGGTTGAAAAAGATCATCTTGTATCCTCGGACACAATAGTCCAAACTTCCGCACTACAAAACATCCTCAGGAACCAAAGAAAATACTATGGACCCGAGACAAAAAGACATGAAATCATTTATATAGAGAGTGCTTAGTTTTAACAGAAGGATAGGACATAAAAGAACGCCACTTGAAAATGAGTAATTTCCATCAATAAAAGATTTCCCTCTTTTCAAACTTAAGGTTTAAAGAAGAGGCGAATCTTTGAGAGTAAGACCATGATTGATGAGACTGAACATGAGGCATGTGGAAATACTCCACATCATAGCTTTTTTCCCACCCATGGGATTGGACATGCCCACTTATCAGACTTCTTCCTTTTTCATACTTTTCCGTACTTTTTCCGTACTCCAATCCTGGAAGCATGATTGAATTGAAGAAAAACTCACTTATGAGTGGGAGTTTTGCCATTTTAATTAACCTTGAGTCTTAATTTAATATGTATTATAAGTGGGAAATCTGATTTTTTATATGTTGTTGCATATTGCATTACTCCTATAACACCTATCTCTAAATTTTTCCCACCTCTAATTTTGGTCACGTATGGTATTTTCAACCATACTTTTTTCGTACTTCCATACACGTATGCGTTTGTCGTATGGTTGAAGTATGAAAAAACTATGCTCCACATAGATATACCACTACACATTTTCAAAGACGAAAATGTTCTAAAGAGGGGAAGAATGTTGTATAATAAAACCCTTCGGTTAGACCCTTGGATAATGGCTTTAATCCTTGGGAACTCTTGGTTTATTAGTCCCTGATCCGAGATCTATAGAAACAACTCACGATAGTGGAGCTTTTTCATTGGTAGTGTCTTCCTAGTTAGAATTCATGTCTGTTGTGTATATTTGTGCCATACTCCTGTCGAATGGTCCTGTTTCCCTCTTGTAGAGAGAGAATATATAAGAGTATGTGTATCATATTGTAGAGGTGGTAGTCTCTCCATGTCAAATCCATAACTTACCAGCCAATCTCTGGTCTAGGCATACCAACATGAAGCATAGTTGGATCGGAACGCGTTCCAAACGCGATCGAACGTTCGGAACGTTCCGTACTGAACGTACGTTCCAATCAGTGTTCGGAACGCATGATTTTTTATTTAAAAAAAAAATGCTTCTTATATAAAAATCCAGATTTTATCTTATATAAAAATAATATAATACATACTATAATACATACTATCATACATATATATAAGACATATATGTAATATGACACACACACATGCATAAGTACACATACACACATGCATATATAATATGACACACATTGCATATATGAATAATGACCCACATTGCACAACACATGCATGCTTGATTCTTTGTTTCATATATATATATATATATATATATATATATATATATATATATATATATATATATATATATATATATATATATATATATATATATATATATATATATATATATATATATATATATATATATATATTGGTGACATTCCTTAACGTTCCATATCCTCGCGTTTGGTACGGCACCACGTTCCATACGCGTACCGTATGTGCCGTACCAAACGTACTGTACCACCTTGACATGAAGTATCTCTTGCTAGGGTCAGATCTTGTGATGCCTAAAAAGCTGTGTATGCGATGCGTTCACTGTCCATATCTTGGAGTCTATGTAGCAAACATACTGTCGGGAACAAAGCCTTGACCAACATTGTGGGTACAACAAGCTCTGCTCTAATTATCTCATGTGGTATTGATGGTTTGCTATGTATAAGCCTAGAAATCAGGAGTACTTAGGGTCTCTCTACCAATGTCGATACATAATCTGCAAATCCTGGGCCCCAAATGGATGATCCCTACATAAGTGATAGTATGAATAGTGTATAAAAAAGCCAATCCTTCGTGCAGGGCTCTTGAAAGTGTGCATTGGGACACTCCCTCTCCATCAACGCCATAGCTGCGTATCCATGAGTGACCCTATCTTGAGCTGCTTGGGCCATGGAAATGAACTTGATATGGCTCAAAAGGTCACCTCAAGATAAACATATGAACCAGTGATCTCGATGTGTCCTCTAGCAAGTGTGAATATACTATTGGAAGTCAATGTACATATGGTCCACATTCCAGCAATTCTACATTTTGGACTTAGCATTTTTTGTATAGTTTGGGTAAAACTTTTTTAGGCTAGATAGATGGAGCTTGCCAAGAGCTATTTAGTAGTATGCTTCGTTTTTTCATCAGAGGTCAGAACAGGGAGAAAAGTCAAACCCTAATTTAGCTCAAAATGGAGGATGAATATTTTCTGGAGGTCCAAACTTTTAAAAGCTAGGTTATAAAATCTTGTCACTAAAAGCAAGTTAAAATTGGCGATTAAATCACAACAAAAGCATTATTTTGCGATTGTAATTTTTAGGAGAAAAAAGCAAAAGCTATCGTTAATTTTTAACGAACACATGATTGGAAGGGGAAAAAGCTGATTTTCGCTATAGATTTTCGCTATGCTTTATTGGGAGGCTAAAAACTATATAAACAAGTCATTGGCACACTATTTGTACAATCTCAAGCTAGAGTTTTGGAGTTCTGAAGCTTTGGAGGTGAAGGTTTGGTGAAGGAGAGGCTACTCTCTTTGACTAAAGAACTCTTCTACAAGTTGGAGGCAACTATCTTTTGTAAGTTAGCCTTATATTCTGTTTTTAGGGTTTCTGAACCCTAATTTCAGAATTAGGGTTTGCTGATTTTCAGATTTGTTGCACTATCTTGTGAGGTTAGGTTCACTTCATTGCTCATTCACTTCACACACACTCAGATTATAACAGCATAATCTGAATTTTGTATCATCATCTTCTTGGCTATTCTTCCGTTAGTGAGTGCATCACATTATATGGTTGAGTAGTACTCCCATGTTGTAATTTGGACATCTTTTTTTTTTAGTGAGTAAGCATCTTGCTTACGTTCTCTATCCTTGTCTCAATAGTAACTCTTGCTTAGGTTCTAAAGTCAAGAGAAGGTGGTAATTTTCAGATGTTTTATATGTAACTCTTTACAGTAGCCCTAAAGTCAAGAGAAGGTGGTAATTTTCAGATTTCAGATGTTTTATATGTACCTGAAATGAAGAAGAATCTGCTATCTATATCTGCATTTTTAGGTGATGGTTTCAAAGTTGTATTTGAGAGAGATCTTTGTAAGATCTTATCACACAAAGAAGAAAAGTGTATTTTGCAAGGTGAGCATAGAGGAGGGATTTTTGTTTTGTAAAAAATCAGTCAGGCATATGCAGTCAAATCTTCGTCACCGGTGGAAGATATGAAGCTATGGCATGAGAGATTTGGACATATTAGTTTTGGAGCTCTCAAGAATATCAAAGATAGAGGTATGGTTGAGAGTGTACTCTCATTCGAGCTACCAGATGATCTAGATGTATGTGAAGGTTGTCTTGAAGGTAAGATGCATAAACTACCTTTCAAGAAACATGGTCATATTACAGCTACCAGGAAATTGTAGATTATTCATTAAGATGTGAATGGACCTATGAGAGCATACTCTATTCAGGGTTTCATGTATTTTGTTCTATTCGTTGATGATTTTACGAGATACTCATGGATCTATGGTCTTAAGTTGAAGTCAGAAGTCTTTCCTATGTTTAAGAAGTTTGTGTCTATGGTTGAAAATGAAAGTTAGGAAACTATCCAGATTCTTAGAAGTGATAGAGGTGGAGAATACTTGTCACATGAGTTCCAGACATTTCTTGATGAGAAAGGTATTACCCGACACCTTACTATTGCTTATATCTCCTCAACAGAATGGTGTTGCAGAAAGAAAGAATAAAGTACTTGTTGAGATGATGCGGAGCATGATGGCATCCAAGAAGCTTTCACCAAAATTCTGGTTTGATGTAGTACGTACAGCTAATCACATTTTGAACAGGTCATCTACAAAAGCTTTAAAGGTAATCACACCTTATGAAGCTATTATGGTAGAAAACCTAATGTGAGTTACTTCAGAGTATTCGGATCACTTTCTTATGTACATGTTGAGAAAAAGGATCGAGGCAAAAAAAGCTGTTTTTATTGGATATCCTGTTGAGAGTAAAGGATACAGGTTTTATGTACAAGAGACAGGTGAAGTTATTCTTTCACGTAATGCTTATATTGCTAAAAATAAGATTTGTGATAAAGAAGTAGAAATTCCAGAGTTCATTAGTGAAAATGACTATGGGTTTTTTAGAAGGAATTTGGATATACATGTTCAGCCATATGAGGAGGGAGTTAAAATTCCTAAGATTCAAGAAAGGATTGAAGAAAGAGGAATTTCACAACCTTCTACAGAATCAGTTCCACATGAGACTTTAGTTCCAAAAATGGAAGAAAGTAGAGTTCCAGAAAGTCCTAGTACCTCATAAGGACAAGTTCTAGAACTTGTGGAAGCGGAAGGGTCAGAAAGAGTTTCACCACTATTTAAGGATATACCTACTTGGTTATATTAGACTTGGAAAGATAGTGGTATAAAGACTTTTACATGAAGAACAAGAAGTCACACTAGACAACAACAACAAAAGGATCATGTAAGTTTTGCTGAAGACTTTGAGATTCATGATATTTTGGAACTTACGACAGTTGAAGCTGAACCTGCGTGTGTTAAAGATGCACTTAACATTCCTATTTGGAAAAAAAGCTATGCAAGAAGAGATTGATTCTATACATAAGAATCAAACTTGGAAGCTATGTGAGTTACCAGAGGGAAAGAAAGCTATAGGTGTAAAATGGATCTTCAAAATCAAAAGGAAAGAAGATGGTACTATTGACAGGTATAACGCCAGATTAGTTGTCAAAGGATATGCACAACAAAAAGGTATTTATTATGATGAGACATTCGCTCCTATGTCTAGGATGATTGTTATTAGGTCAATACTTGCTTTAGCAGCACATTTTGGTTTGCATGTATATCAACTTGACATAAAGATTGCTTTTCTAAATGGTGATTTACATGAGGATGTGTATATTCAGCAGCCAGAAGGTTTTGAAGAGACAGGTAAAGAACATTTGGTATGTAAGCTTATAAAAGCTTTGTATGGTTTAAAACAGGCACCTAGAGCATGGTATGAAAAGATACACATATATCTTTTATCCATTGATTTTCATAACTCAGATGCAGCTCCAACTCTTTATGTCAAAGCTGAACCAGGTATGATGATGATAGCAATCATTTATGTGGATGATATTATAATCACAGGTCCCAGAGATGAAGATTTGCAGATGTTCAAAGAACAATTAAAGCAAACATTTGATGTGAATGATTTGGGACTCTTGCATTATTATCTTGGGATTCAGTTTCTGTTTAAGGATGAGTGTATCTATATGACACAACAGAAGTACATCGAGAAACTTTTAGAGAGGTTTCAAATGAGTGATTCTAAACCTATGCAAACACCTATGGATCAGAACGCGTCTTCACAGATGGTAGCAGATGCAGAGTCATTTGATGCTACTTTATATAGTCAAGCAGTTTTGTGCTTGATATATCTTTGTAATACACGTCCTGATATACAATTTGCAGTTTCTCAAGTATCAAGGTTCATGCAGAATCCGACAGTGTTACATCGGAAAGCAATAAAGCGGATCTTTCGATATTTGAAGGGAACTTCAAGTTATGCTATGGTATTTTTGAAATCTACACATTTGTAACTAAAAGGATTTTCAGATTCTGATTGGGAAGGTGATAGAGACACTAGAAGTACTAGTGGATTTTGTTTTTATCTTGGAGATTGTCTTATCTCATGGCTTACCCACTATTGCGTGTGAAGTTGAATATCGTGCAGCATTTACAGCTACTGTAGAATCAGTTTGGTTGCAGAAGATTTTCAATTATCTAGATGTGAGAGTACATGAACTCATTGAGATGTTTTCAGATAGCCAGAGTGCAATAGCTATAACAAAGAATCCAGTGCATCATGCAAATACAAAGCATATAGAGGTACACTACCACTATATTTGAGAGCATATAGCAAAGAAGCACATTGAGCTGGTTTATGTTCCTTCTAGTGAGAATGTTGCAGATATATTTACCAAAGCATTGACAAGAGATAATCATGAGAAGATGTGCAGATTACTCAAGCTTGTACCAATATGACATTGAAGGAGGGATTGTTGGAAGTCAATGTACATATGGTCCACATTCCAACAATTCTACATTTTGGACTCGGCATTTTTTGTACAGTTTGGGTAAAACTTTTTTAGGCTAGATAGATAGAGCTTGCCAAGAGCTATCTAGTGGTATGCTTCATTTCTTCATCAGAGGTCAGAACACGGAGAAAAGTCAAACCCTAATTTAGCTCAAAATGGAGGATGAACATTTTCTGGAGGTCCAAACTTTTATAAGCTAGGTTATAAAATCTTGTCACTAAAAGCAAGTTAAAATTGGCAATTAAATCACAACAAAAGCATTATTTTGCGATCGTAATTTTTTAGGAGAAAAAAGCAAAAGCTATCGTTAATCTTTAACGAACACATGATTTGAAGGCGAAAAAGCTGATTTTCGCTATAGATTTTCGCTATGCTTTATTGGGAGGCTAAAAACTATATAAAGATGTCATTGGCACACTATTTGTACAACCTCAAGCTAGAGTTTTGGAGTTCTGAAGCTTTGGAGTTCTGAAGCTTTGGAGGTGAAGGTTTGGTGAAGGCGAGGCTACTCTCTTGGAGCAAGAAGTCTTCTACAAGTTGGAGGCAGCTATCTTTTGTAAGTTAGCCTTATATTCTGTTTTTAGGGTTTCTGAACCCTAATTTCAGAATCAGGGTTTGCTGATTTTCAGATTTGTTGCACTATCTTGTGAGGTTAGGTTCACTTCATTGCTCATTCGCTTCACACACACTCAGATTATAACAGCATAATCTGAATTTTGTATCATCATCTTCTTGGCTATTCTTCCATTAGTGAGTGCACCACATTATATGGTTGAGTAGTACTCCCATGTTGTAATTTGGACATCTATTTTTTAGTGAGTAAGCATCTTGCTTACGTTCTCTATCCTTGTCTCGAGATCTCTTTCTTTCTATCTCTCACTTATCATCTTGATTAATTAAGTGTGTATGCTCAAAGGTTTTTAGTATTGGAACGATCCTGGGGCCCCAAATTCCAACATATACTATGTCCGAACAAGTGCCAAAATAAGTACTTTGGTTTTACCAAGGTTTATTGAAAGACCTCTATGTGAGCAAAAGTCATCTACTGCATGTACGTGGCTCTATAACCTTATAGCTGTCTCAGAAACCAATACCACGTCTTGAGCATATAACAAGATGCGTACACTGACTCCCCCAAACTCTACCTTTGTATTGCTATGACGCCTAATAAAGTTTGCAAGCTCATCAATGTATATCCCAAATAAAGTAAGAGATAATGGACACCCTTGTCTCACACTGATAGTGCTGCCAAGGGCATCGAAACACTAGGACATATGACCCTCTCCGACACCTTCCCATATAAAGCATAGACTCCCCATAGCGTGTCATCCTTGATCCCAAGATCAAGGAGTCGTTTAAAGAGTTGCTCTCAACAAACTATGTCAAATGCTTTGCGGAAGTCCACAAAGCAACAATATAATCTCCTCTTCCTCACCTGTGCCTGATGCTGCCTGAGACATAGGAAAAACCCCAGAGGCTGTTGTGAATGTCACTCCGAGATAGACATATGATCCAACTACCTCAATCGGTGCACCTCCTGCCGTGAAAGAACTATTTCTCCTCACTTGTGCTGATGTATGAAAAATCATAACTTCGGTTTTACCAAGGTTCACAAATAGCCCTCTATGTATGCAGAAGTCATCTAGGCCACGTAGGTGCTGTTGTAGACCTTCTGCAGATTTTGAAACTAGCACAATATCATCAGCATATAAAAGATTATGAACAGTAGTCCCTCGTACCTCAATGCCCTCCCCTCCCTGCTGTCCTATGAAGTCCACTATCTCATCAATGTATAGACCAAAGAGGTTGGGTAAAAGAGGGCACCCTTGCTTCACCCCGCTAGTGCTAGCAAGTGAGTCAGATAAGCCACTTGGACATCTGAATCCACTAGATACTCTCTCATATAAGGTGTAGATCCCCCATATCATCTCATTTGAACTCCGATATCAAGTAGGCATCTGAAGAGCCGTTCCTTGGGAACTTTGTCGAAGGCTTTGTGGAAGTCCACAAAGGAGCAATATAATCTCCTTTTCCTCACTCTTGCCTGGTGGATGAGGCATTCAGAGTGAAGATGTGGTCAATGGTAGAGTAATCTTGTCTAAAACTTGCCTGTCTTAGGGCCTTGATACCCTTCCTCTCTGCAAGAGTGCTCAACTCTATCTCTAGCATTGTCCCATATAATTTGGCCTATATGGGGCCAATCATGATCGTTCGATATGTGGCTGGATCCATACCATCTCCTTCCTTATGAATGGGTACTATGGTGTGCTCAGTCCATAAGTCAGGGAACCTTTCAACCAATGCACGGTTGAAGAGGTTGGCAATGAGCGGTGCTAGAGTTGTGCATCCGTATATGAGGTGCTTTGCTTGTAAGTTGAATTGGTCATGGGCTCTTCCATGTTGCAGATGTGAAATAGTGCGCCTTGGAATGGGGACCTAGTCTGGGATTTGGTATAGGCTCTGTGCGTAGCTATGCCAAATGCTCGGTTCTTGAATGGGTGTCTGTCTTCTCTCCCTCATATGTCGCCATGCCACTGCACTATCCCAACTCATGAGCAAATGGTAGATATCCCAATATTGTCTCTCCTCCCACTCCTCCCGTGTGCGGTGAGTAAGGCTCTGCATGCGACGCTGTGCCTGTCTGTGTGTAATATCCCCTCTATGCTCTAAAATCTATAGATGTTTCCGAGTTCCCGATAATTTGCATCATACCAACGGTTCTAGGGCATGGATCCTTTGCGTCGAGGATGTGTATGTGTGCGATGTGGAAAGCTGTGGATAGCTGAGTCATGAAGGATGGTGGTAATTTGTGATGTGAGTGTGTCGGTGAGAGTGGATCGAGGGAGAATAGGCGAGTGTGCAAGTGGTATGCATAAACATGCAACAGCTCGTGTGTGAAGTGTATCGTGGTGTGTGTCTCAATGAGGGAGGGAGGGTCTAATCGAATAAGAGATGAAAGTGTGAACATGATAAACGTGTGATCAACAACGAGTGGACGTCGTCCAATACTAAGTGAGGGAATAAGTGAAGCTCTAGAGATGGTACTCAGAATGTAGTCGATCGTGCCCTTGCATCCTTCCCCCCCCCCCCCCCCCCCCCCCAAATCCAGTTATATATAACAAGATGGTGTTGGCTACCTAGCTCAAGTAGATGTCTACCATTGACCCATATCCAGTGATACTCTACTGGTCCTCGTCTTGTCATGCTCTCTGCCCCTCATGATCTGTGGATGCTTCATGTCATATGACTCCCACTGACGTGACTAGGTGCGCGCCATTGAAATCCCTCGTGAGGAAGACTTCACCTAGAGTGCTATAATGTAGTATCTCATCTGAGAGTGCCATGTATGGTGAATCTCTGTCTCGAGTCGGTCCCCCATGGTCATGTCCTGCATATCAAGAGCTCCCCGATGGAAAGTACGGCTCTCTATCACCTGTCTAAATATGATGGCGACACCCCCTAACCCTTGTGCGGTACTCTAAGCTCTGTCTGGTCATGGTCGTGAATGTAGATTCCCAATGAAAACCTGCAATGTGGGGGAGGCCCCTTTCTAGGCTCTCGTGGGTCTCTATGATGTAGAAGAAGTTATGAGTATCTAGGATCTCCTCCAATTGGTTTGGCTGTGTCCAAAGTGCTCCATTGCAGTTCCACGCTGCTCCTCTAAGTGGTGACTCCTGGTTTGGTGTTGCCTCATAGGCCACGTAGCCCTATTTGATAGGGAGTCCGTCTATGAAGACTTTACCGTCACTCACACTTTATTTTCCTTTTGGGATCACAGTGGATTGGATCATACTGATGTATATGTTTTGTCTCATAGGCCGATTTTGGCCTCTAATAGACGTTAAAAAGTCTTTCTTTCTTTCTTTCTCTTTCTCTCTCTCTCTCTCACCCCTCCCCCATGGTGAGGAACGGAGCAGGATTTAGAGCTAGTGGTGGACAGATTGAGGTGGTCACTTCCTATGTCTACCTCGGAGTCACGTTCACGAGCTTACCAGGCCCCTTCAGCATGAGACAGGCAGCCACCGATAGACTCACGCGAGGATATGCAGCATTAGCCATGTTAGAGCGGAGATGTCACCTGGCACACTTCCCGGAGCCCCGCACGAAGGGGTGGCTATTTGACACACTAGTCAGACCAGCTATGATGTATGCTGCGACGGTTTGGGCCCCAGGCCTCACAGTCACCTAGTGGAGTGCGATCGAGATGCCACAGGTACGTATGATCTCGCGATTATTTCGCGGGAAACAGTTAGTGCCACATGACATCATAAGGGAAGAGCTAGCTGCATCACCTATGGTAGTAGATGCACTATTCCAGACGATCTGCTTTATTCAGAGGATGAGGGAGCTCCCTACAGACAGACTCACACACAAAGCTTTTGAGGCATCTAGACAGATATCAGAGTAAGGATATGAGAGAGCTTGGTACACTCAGGTTAGAGTCTGGTTTGATAGTCATGGACTTGATGTGGACAGATTGCCGCCTTTTCAGTATGACCCAGACTCACCTCACATCCACCTCTCCCGTCGTGAGAGGAATGTTGTGCTCAGACAGGATCTCTAGAAGCTCTACATTAGTCAGACATGGCACACACCACACATGGGATCGAGACTATCGCACTACCGAGACTAGTTCTTAGATATACTAGCGGACGGTTTCATCCAACGACCACGCTACATGGATACTTACATGCCTCATAGCTCGAGGGTAGCGATTGGCCAGTAGAGAGTCTCATCACACCGACTAGAGATTGAGACGGGCAGAGCCGCAGACATTCCTAGAGAGCAGCGGATATGCAGGGTATGCAGAGTAGAGATGGAGGATGAGGAGCACTTTGTATGCAGATGTAGCGCATATGATGACATCAGAGGGAGATACGAGACTCCACAGGGCAGCCCACCCTCCGAGAGATCATGGACTCTAGAGACCAGAGACAGCTCGGGCGATTCTTACTAGAGATACAGAGTCACAGAGATTCCCTACTCCAGCCTACTATAGGAGCCCATACAGGAGGGAGACAGAGTCAGCTCACTGACTTCTTTATTCCACGACATGCAGCAGCCCTCCCCCCCTCAGCTCACACACCGAGAGGGGTGACTCTTCAGGAGGCTGAGACCTCTCGAGCTAGGAGACGACCCCATGCTATAGGATATCGGGCTCCGAGACTTCACCGACACCAAATTGCAGAGATCCAAGCTCGTGACCATCACGCCATGGAGGAGAGACGATTCGAGTTGATGGCTGATCCCGCTACCGCCATCAGGGTGGCCCTGACTCCACCTCCACCTATGTATCACATCTTACACCCACCCACTAGCAGAGGATGGAGCTAGTCAGTCATTCAGATGCATTCTCATGATTGTTGTTCTACCCTTTTGCATATTGACTATCATAGATATCGCACTCCATACACCCCCCACTTTCATGAGTATCTCCACATGCATATTATGAAGATCTATCATCAGCTTTGCCAGTCTTTTCAGCGCTTTTATCTTTTGCGATTGACAGAAGATAACACCCATGTACATCGATTTGTCTCATAGGCCGAGTTTGGCCTCCTAATAGAAGTAAAAAACTTTCTTCTTCTTTCTTCTTCTTCTTCTTCTTCTTCTTCTTCTTCTTCTTCTCTCTCTCTCTCTCTCTCTCTCTCCCCCCTCCCCCCCCTCTCTGTGTGTGTGTGAGACATACAACAGCTATGACACCTCATATGTGGTACAACAAATCTGACACATGGTATTGAAGCTTGTGACACGGTACATTAGATCCGCTACTTCTGACGCGGCGCAACAAATCTGACATCTCTGATGTGCACATATCTGATGGGGCCTTCAAAGAGAAGAGAAGCATAGGACTCAGAGGTGCTAGGATTTGCTAGGATTTGTCGCCCGAAACCTAGCTTGAGAAAAGTTAGGCGGTGATGAATTTCAAACTGATGGCACCTTGCTAACGAAATTATGCAAAAACCTACAGTGGACACTTTCATCTGTTGGGTACAGTAGCGGACAACAACATGTCACGGTTAGAAAAAAAAAGAAGTGGAGGACATGATGACTAAAGCAATAAGAGAAGCAAAGAAAGAGGCAGATAGAATACTGAATCAAGAAATGAGGAAGGTCAAGAAATGAGGAAGGTCAAGAAATGAGGAAGGTCACACAGAGAATAAGAGCTCTAGAAGATCATATCAAAATTCTCGATGAAGACGGAGATGAATGGGAAGCTGAGACACATCTGCTTCGAGTAGAAATTATTCACCTAAAGATTTCCAAGGAAGAAGGAGCGAAACTAGATGACCTAAAGAACGATTGGAAGATGGATTTGCAAGAACACATTAGATCAGAAACTGAGGCAATACAAAATAGCTGGGTGGAAATAGTAAGTAAAAACATAAAAAAAGAGGTAAAAAAAGATGCAATAAAAAATGAATGCATCCGTGTACAAGACACACTTGAAGAAGAGAGACAACGACAGTTTCGACGTCTTCATGTGAGAATCACAAAGCTACCTGAAGGTACATCAGTAGAAATGGATGCATCATAGATATGTCGACAGTTGGGATATAACAATATGTCATTTACTTGGGCATAAAAGAAGTGGATAGTAACTGGCATAAAGGGTGTGGGGTGCTATGGGTATGCACAATGGGTGAGATACAAATATGATATGCATAGGGAGGGGAGGCTCGATGGTATCACAACCCACTAAATGCCTGGCGTGGGTGTAGGATATAATGCATCGGTGGGTAAGGCATCATCACGATCCTCAAAATGCTCTGAACGTCCAAATCGATAGGGGTGCGCTCTTGACGTCTCCGTATCTCCATGTCGTGGCGTGTGTGAATTACCTGAATCTCTCTCTGATGTGGACGGGCTCTCCGGACTCGGGGTCTCAGTCGTCGACGCTGTCGTCTAAGCTCCTCTGCTCTGTGTAATGTGACACCCCGCATCGAGCTGGGTCCTCGAGTGGCTGTGGGTCTGAAAAATCTGTAATATAAGTATGAGGGGGGAGGGGGGGGGGGGCAGGTGTATCTCCATCTGTTGCTGGAGGAGTGATGCACGGCGGTGCTGGAGCTCTACTAGGAAACGACTTAGAGGGCGCCGGTCCTCTGTCCCCAATAAAGCCCTGATCTCTCTGGGCCCCCTTAAGAGCTTTGGGTAGCGGTCTCTGATGTCCTCATATGCCTGGCATCTACATGTGTAGTGCTCCTCCTCCTCCACCTCCTCTCTACATATCCTGCATAATCTCTCATCCCTCGGGGTATGTGTGGCTCGCCCAAGCTCAATCTCGAGCTTGTGTGATGATACTCTGAGCTTCCCAATGGCCACTCTGTCAGCTGGTGCCATATATGTATCCATGTATCGTGGTCTCTGAATGAAACCATCCGCTGTCACAGTCAGGAAGTGATCTCTGTAGTGTTGCCTCTTTGTGGGAAGAGGCTCCCGTGGTGCTATCCATGTCTCCCTGACGTGTATCTGTAGTAGGTCCTGACGGATGATCCTATTTCTCTCCGAACGAGAGAGGGTAATGTGGGGAGAAGAGAGGTCATACTGAAAAGGGGGAGATCCGTAATGCTCATGCCATGGTGTGCTAACCATCGGTAAGTCTGTGCATACCATACTCTCTCATACCCTCTCTGCCAAATGTCTCGAGCTCTCAAATGCAAGCCTGGTGAGTCTGTTGGTGGGGAGCTCTCTGACTCTCAGAATAAAGGTTACCAACTGGAAGAGGACCTCCACTAGCATCGGTGGTGTGCCAAGCTCAGCTCGTATAATGTCATGTGGAACGGAGGGCTTGTTGCGCAGCAAGCGTGAGATCATGGTGACCTGGCGCCTCTCAATCCGCGCCCACATCACCTCTGTGATCCCTGGTGCCCATACTTCCGCTGCGTACATCAATGCGGGTGTCACTAGAGTGTCAAAGAGCCACCCCTTAGTCAGAGGCTCCTGAAAATGTGTCTGAAAGCAGCGTTTCTCCAATCCTGCAAGTGCCGCATAGCCTCGCGTCAATCTATCCCTCGCTGCCTGGGCCATGGAGAATACCCCTATGCTGCCCGAGAAGGTGACACCTAGGTAGACGTAGGAGTCCACTACCTCTATCTGTCCTCCAGCTTCCGTGAAAGAGGCACGATGGCGTACTGTCCTGGAGGTATGGAAGATCATGACCTTGGTCTTGCCAAGGTTCAATGTGAGTCCTCTCTCCATGCAAAAGGTATCGAGCGCCTGCTAATGTGATTGCAACCCCTCCTTTGACTCTGAAAGCAGGACAATGTCATCGGCATATAATAGGATGTGTACAAGCGTACCTCCGAGGTCTCCTCCTCGCCCTCCTGCTCGCTGTATATACTCTGTGATCTCGTCGATGTAGAGACCGAAGAGAGTGGGTGAGAGAGGGCAACCTTGTTTCACACCAATGGTGTTAACAAGGCTGTCTGATAGACCGCCGGGGCAGCGTACCCTGCCTGTGACTCGTGCATACAAAGCGTGGATGGCCCATAGCATGTCTGATGGTAGCTGTAACTCCTGGAGCCTCCGTAGTAGTCTCTCTCGAGGGACCATGTCGAAGGCTTTGCGGAAGTCCACAAAGCAACACTATAGTCTCTGCTTCCTCGCCTTCGCGCTCTCAATCAAGCAACGAAGCACGAAGATGTGGTCGATGGTGGAGAAAGTGCGGCGGAAGCCTGCCAGGCCGGGTGCTCTGATCCGAGCTTCCTCATTGTGTGTACTGAGCTCTGCCTCTAGTCTTGCCCCATAGATCTAGGCCAGGATATGGCCTATCATAATAGTCCTATAGTTCCCTGGGTCCATCATATCGCCGGACTTATGGATAGGATAGGCGTAATGGTATGCATAGTCCATGAGTCGGGTAACCCCTCAACCAAAGCACGGTTGAAGAGATGGGCGATCAAGTGGGAAACTACATCTACTGCATATATAAAGTGCTCTCCCTGTAGCCCCGTGTGGTCTTCTGAGCGACCATGCTGTAGCCTATGGATGGCCTGTCGTACCATGCCTTCCGTGAAGAGGGTGGATATCACAGGACGCGGTGTGGAAGGAATCGGTAATGGTGGCTGTCCTTGGACGTCATATAACCTCTGGGAGTAGGTGTGCCAAGTCGGAGGATCTGCTATGGGTGTAGGTGGGCGTGGCTCACGTAGTGCCCTCCACGCGGTGGCACAATCCCTACTCATGAGAAGGTCCATCAACTCTGCCTCCTATCGCTCCTTGAAAGCTCGCCACTTTCGGCGTGTGAGGGCTCGCATCTGTCGTCGTGCCTCCCTCTCTGTGATGGATCCCAAGATACTCTATGCTCTGAGACTTCGGTATAGTCGCCTACACTCCTCATCGTACCATCTATTCTGGGGTGTATGCCCCAGCCGTGTCGAATGTGCAGTGCTGTGGGTGGTGTATGGGAAGCTGAGAGTAGCACATGTATGGAGGATCGAGGAGAAGTGGGCGGTGAGGGTGTCCAAGGAGGCAGAGGGATCAAGGGAGTAGATGCGCTCTTGAACATGGGAGCTATAGCTATGTGCTAGCTCATGTCTAAAGTGAATGGTGGTATGGGTTCGTGGCTGTATGGTGACGGGGTGGGATATGCATGGTGAGCCGCGAATGGATAGGGCAAGATATGCGTGATCAGCTCCAATCGGTAAGGGTGGAATAGTGAATGAGGTGATGAGATGTGTCCCCTCTGGGGGTCCGATAACATAGTCTACCACACTGCCCCCCTTGGTATCGTGGGTGGAATGCAGGTGAGACCGCTCGAGGTGGGCCACGTCCCCATGCCATTATATATAACGAGACGGTGTGCTGCTCCCATCTTGAGTAAGTGTCGGCCGTATGAGGTGGGTGTGGCGGTGTCGGCTGAGGCTCTGAGTGTAGGCATGTCCTCTATGGTACGAAGCATCTCAGGGTCGTCAAAGTCGTAGATATCACACTGGTGGCTCTGAGTGCGGGCATTGAAGTCTCCTACAAGGAAGACTTCACCCATCCCGTTATACTCCATAATCGTGTCACTGAGGCAGTCATATGGCGATGTGGTGTCTGGTCCCTCCCCCCCTGATAGCTGCTCGGGGGAATGTATGAAGCGCGAACCAATGGCTGCAACATAGCATATGGCAAAGTACGCTGCTCTCTCCTCTGATAGCTGGAGGCGTATCCACATGAAACGTGCCTCTGGGTCTCTGGCTACCACCTGTACCCTGTGCTGTAGCGACTGTCTGTAGAGCACGGCTACTCCTCCTGATCGTCGTGTGGTGCGTTGTCTCATGTGGCTGCGGTGAGCTTACTCCCATATATAGCCTTCAATCCTCAGTAGGCTCCTCCCCGAGCTCTCGTGTGTCTCTGTCAAGAAGAGTCTCTTCCCTCCATCACCTCCTCGAGGCGCCCTTGATGTGTCCACAAAGATCCATTGCAGTTCCAGACTGCAATGTGCACCTCCTGCTGTGCTGTCTCATAGGCCGCGAATCCCTAGTCAATGGGCCGTCCATCAATGATGACCCGACCGTCTCTGTATAGGGCACGATGTCCCTCTCGTCTTGCCTGGAGAACACACGGCATGCATGCCCGTTTGTGCTCTACCTGCATCCGTGTGAGGTCGTCATCCAAATAGATGGGGGTGCCCGGTGTAGTGCGTAGTACCGCCCGTCGTATGAGGAAGTCTCTCCTCTCTTCCTCATCTGAGAACTGAAGGATAAGTGCTCTTCTCCGTGTGGTGTCCCATCTTGCTCTCAAGGCTCTGGTGAAAGGGAGAGGCTCATCCGCGCGGTATCCAAGTAATGTGCACAAGCGACGCCCGTCCTGCTCTGGTGATCCGTTTGTCTCTGTGAGGCCGGAGACGTGAACATTGAGCTTGCGAGCCTGTTGCATCCGCTCCTCCTCAATGGTGGTATGCACTATGTGGATCTCCTCATGGTGGTTGTTCTTCTTTGCCTCCTGTCGAAGGTTCTTTTTTACAACCTCGACCCATCCATCTTTCTTAGTCTCAAGCTCACTCTGCACCACCTCCATACACTCCTTCTTGATAGTCAACCGAATGTCCTCTAGCTCTGGAGCAATCTCCCCCTCCTCGTGCATGCTTTCGAGTTTCGTTTTCATATCAGTAATCTGAGTGTGCAACTCCTCTCGGTCCCGTGAGTGCTTCTTTCGGGTAGCAAGAAGCTCTTCCCGAAGGGATTCGTTTTCCTTCTCCAAGGTTGTCACCTTGGCTTCGAGGGAGACAACTCTGCGGGTAACCCCGTTCTGTGCAGAATCTCCTTCTTTCTTGTGTTTTCCTATCAACTCTCGGAGGGCATGCTCCAAGGTGGCCAGCTGTTCCTCGAGCTTGGGAGCCATGGGGGGGGCAGGGGGAGAGAGAGAGAGAGAGAGAGAGAGAGAGAGAGAGAGAGAGAGAGAGAGAGAGAGAGAGAGAGAGAGAGAGAGAGAGAGAGAGAGAGAGAGAGAGAGAGAGAGAGAGAGAGAGAGAGAGAGAGAGAGAGAGAGAGAGAGAGAGAGAGAGAGAGAGAGAGAGAGAGAGAGAGGGAGAGAGAGAGAGTGGGAGAGGGTTGTAGTTAGGTGGGGGGTTTGGGGTTAGGGTAAGGGGTTAGAGCCAGGTTTAGGGTTAGGGTTTGAGGGTTTTTCTAGGGTTAGGGTTTCAAGCTAAGTTCGAACTAGGTGTAGGGTTTAAGTTTTGGGAAGGTCATAGATAGAAGAGGGTTCACACTGATCACTATATTCGCTTGAACTTGAGTATTCATAGTTTTTTGCTTTCGATGGGCATAGCACTTGCCCTTCTCAGCTAACTAACTGAGGTACTTCTTCATCTCGGCGGTCCTAAGCTCAGTTGCCCGCCCCTCTGCTTTGATGCCCTGAAACTCTAACTACAGAACTCTCCCGCTTTGCGCCGCCCTCTGTTCAGCTTCCCCGAAACCCTAACTGCATACAGGTGCAACTGCTCGCGAACCCTAATTCGGTGGCGCAGGTACAGCAACTCGAGAGGTCGGCAGGTACAGCTCCCTGCGCAGGTGCAGCAGGCGCAGGTACAACAGCTCCAAACCCTAATTCGGGAGGTACAGAGAGGAGGTCGGCAGGTAGAGAGAGAGAGAGAGAGAGAGAGAGAGAGAGAGAGAGAGAGAGAGAGAGAGAGAGAGAGAGAGAGAGAGAGAGAGAGAGAGAGAGAGAGAGAGAGAGAGAGAGAGAGAGAGAGAGAGAGAGAGAGAGAGAGAGAGAGAGAGAGAGAAAGAAAAAGAAAGAAAGTCATATTAACGTCTTCTGGAGGCCAAACTTGGCCTATGAGACAAAAACCATGTACAAGTGTAGTAACCCTGTGTAGAAGATAAAATGAAATAAAAAGTATATCGCTACACAAAGCTATATAGGGCTGGAAAAGGCTGGGGAGACGTGGCTCTGACTCAGCAGATAGTGGCCACCTAATACATGGGGGGATCCAAAATGTGAGTAAAATGCCCTAGCTAGTGGTGATGGGTGGAGGTGGGTGTAGTATGTGGTACATCGGTGGTGGTCTGAGAGCCTCTTGAAGGAAGACAACCCAGGGGGTGGTGGTACGCCTATGCTCCATCATGTGGTTGTAGGCAATCCTGATGCGTGAGATATCCTCCTGATATAGTCGTGGTTGACGATATCCGCCCATGCGTGGTCGGCGCCGTGCTCTCTGTGCTGCGCCTAGTGCAACGTGAGCCCTATAGATGGACCTCTCTGATGTAGCTCAACTCGCTGAAAGAACTGCGTAATGGTCTGCTGGGTACTCACCCGTGGCTGATGTATGGGCTGTAGTGACCGCTCTCGCCTCTCGTATGCTTCTGTGAGAAAGCGTCCCAAGCGTCTCTGGTCTCCCATTGTCATGCACAGCTGGAATGACTCCTCGATCTGGAACTGTGCTCGTAGGTCTAAGTATGCTTGACATGTGATAACAAAATGCTCCTCACTCTCTACCTCTGTCTGGCATACTGGGCACCACCTCTCCTCAGGGGGACTCCCCTGGACCGACCCCTCTCAATCTCGAGCTGATGTGATGAAACCCGGAGCTGCCCAATGACGACTCGTAGGTGGTGGGGAAGGTAGGTCTGCATGTATCTCGGGATCTCGATGAAGCCCGTGCCCGATATATGTAGAAAATGCTCGCGGTAGTAGAGCATTTTCGGTGGCAATGTACCCCTAGGGCTCACCCATGTCCTCTGTATGTATGTATGCCATATCTCCTGACGAATGATCCTATTCCTCTCTTGATGAGAGAGCGAGGTGGGTGCATGAGAGTCGTACTGTAGTGGTGGTAGCCTGTCTATGTCAAAGCCATGGTGGTCAAGCCAGTGCATACCATGAGGAGGTGTCGCCTGTTAATGCCATATCACGTGATGCCTCGAAAGCACGATAAGCAATGCGCTCTGTATCCATGCTCCGAAGTCTGTGTAATAGGCATACTGTCTGGAATAGTGCCTCAACTAGCATCGGTGGTGCAGCGAGCTCTGTCTATCTATCTATCTATCTATCTATCTATCTATCTATCTATATATATATATATATATATATATATATATATATATATATATATATATATATATATATATATATATATATATATATATATATATATATATATATATATATATATATATATAGGTAGATAGATAGAGAGAGAGAGAGAGAGAGAGAGAGAGAGAGAGAGAGAGAGAGAGAGAGAGAGAGAGAGAGAGAGAGAGAGAGAGAGAGAGAGAGAGAGAGAGAGAGAGAGAGAGAGAGAGAGAGAGAGAGAGAGAGAGAGAGAGAGAGAGAGAGAGAGAGAGAGAGAGTTTTTACGTCTATTAGGAGTCCGAACTCGGCTGATGAGAAAATTGATGTACATGGGTGTATCTTCTGTCAATTGGAAAGGATAAAAGTGTTGAAGAAACTGGTAAAGTTGATATAGATCTCCGTGATATGCATGTGGAGATACCCATGAAAGTGGGGGGTGTATGGAGTGTGATATCTATGATAGTCTATATGCAAAAGGGTAGTACAACAAGCATGAGAATGCATATGAAACGATATCTAGCTCCATCTTGTACTAGTGGAGGGGTATAAGATGTGATACATATGTGGAGGTGGAGTCAGGGCCGCCCTGTTGGCTGCAGTGGGATCAGCCATTATCTGGGATTGCTCTCCTCCATGGTGTGATGGTCACGAGCCTGGATCTCTGCAATCTGGTGTCGGTGAAGTCTTGGGGCCCGATATCCTATAGCACGGGGTCGTCTCCTAGCTAGAGAGGTCTGAGCCTGGAGAAGAATCACCTCCTCGGTGAGTGAGCTGAGGGGGGGAGGGCTGCTGCATGTCATGGAACAAAGAAGTCAGTGAACTGACTCTGTCTCCCTCTTGTCTTGGCTGCTGCAGTAGGCTGGAGTAGGGAATCTCTGTGACTGTGTATCTCTAGTAAGAATCGCTCGAGCTGTCGCTGGTCTCTAGAGTCCATCGGCTCTCGGAGGTTGGGCTTCCTTTAAACAGAGTCTCGCATCTGCCTTTGATGTCATCATATGCGCTACATCTGCATACAAAGTGCTCCTCATCCTCCATCTCTACTCTACATACCTTGCATATCCGCTCCTCTTTGGGAATGTCTACGGCTTTGCCTGTCTCAATCTCGAGTCGGTGTGATGAGACTCTGAACCGGCCAATCGCTACCCTCGAGCTATGAGGCAAACGTGGTCGTTGGATGAAACCGTCCACTAGTATGTCTAAGAACTGGTCTCGATAGTGCGATAGTCTCGATCCCATGTGTGGTGTGTGCCATGTCTGTCTAATGTATAACTGCCAGAGATCTTGTTTGAGCACAACATTCCTCTCACGATGGGAGAGGTGGATGTGAGGTGAGTTTGGGTCATATTGAAAAGTTGGCAATCTGTCCATATCAAGTCCATGACTATCAAACCATACTCTAACTTGAGTGTACCAAGCTCTCTCATATCTTGACTCCATCAAGTCCATGACTATCAAAACAGACTCTAAGTTCTAACCTGAGTGTACCAAGCTCTCTCATATCTTGACTTTGATATCTATATAGATGCCTCAAAATATCTGTGCGCGAGTCTGTAGGGAGCTCCCTCATCCTTTGAATAAAGCAGATAGTCTTGAATAGTGCATCTACTACCATGGGTGGTGAAGCTAGCTCTGCCCTAATGATGTCATGTGGCACAGTCTGTTTCCTGTGAAATAGTCGCGAGATCATACGTACTCATGGCCTCTCTATCTCACTCCATAAGGTGATTGTGAGGCCTGGGACCCAAACTGTCGCTGCATACATCATAGCTGGTCTGACTAGCGTGTCAAATAGCCACCCCTTCGTGTGGGACTCCTCGAAGTGTGCCTAGTGACATCTCTGCTCTAACATGGCGAAAGCTGCATATCCTTGTGTGAGTCTATCGGTGGTTGCTTGTCTCGTGCTGGAAGCTGAAGGGGCCAGGCAAGCTCGTGAATGTGACTCCAAGGTAGACATAGGAAGTGACCACCTCCATCTGTCCACCGCAAGCTGTGAATCCTGCACCATTCCTCACCATGGGGGAGGTGTGGAAGATCATGACCTTGGTCTTGCCAAGGTTTCTTGTCAAGCCCCTCTGTGTACAAAACTCATCTAGGGCATCCAGGTGGCTTTGTAATTCCTGAGGAGACTTTGAAATCAATACAATGTCATCAGCATATAATAAAATGTGGACATGTGTACCTGCGAGGTTTGCACCCTCTCCTCGAGCTCGGAGAATGTAGTCCAAAAAGACCAAAAAGAGACCAAAAAGAGTAGGGGACCAAAAAGAGTAGGGGACCGTGGACAACCTTTGCTTAACCCCGATGGTGCTAGCAATGGCCTCAGGCATACCTCTTGGACACTGTACCCTCCTAGTGACCTGCTCATAGAGTGCATAGATGGCCCAAATCATCCTTGATAGTACTCCCAAGCTCTGGAGGCATCGGAAGAGCCTCTCTCGTTGCAATGTATACAAAGCATTGCGGAGATCCACAAAGCTGCAATATAATCTCTTCTTCAGCACCCTTGCCCCATCAATGAGGCGGTGCAAAATGAAGATGTGATCAATAGTGGAGAAAGCTGGTCGAAAACCTACCTTGCCTCGTGCTCGTAGCCACTAAGTCTCTGCAAATGAGCTTAGCTTCACCTCAAGTATGGCACCGTATAGTTTGGCCATGGTGTGACCAATCATGATGGTCCTGTAGTTCCCTGGGTCTAGGGTGTCACCACAGAGAGAGAGAGAGAGAGAGAGAGAGAGAGAGAGAGAGAGAGAGAGAGAGAGAGAGAGAGAGAGAGAGAGAGAGAGAGAGAGAGAGAGAGAGAGAGAGAGAGAGAAAGAAAGTCATATTAACGTCTTCTGGAGGCCAAACTTAGCCTATGAGACAAAAACCATATACAAGTGTAGTAACCCTGTGTAGAAGATGAAATGAAATAAAAAGTATATCGCTACACAAAGCTATATAGGGCTGAAAGAGACCGGGGAGACGTGGCTCTGACTCTGCAGATAGTGGCCACCTAATACATGGGGGATCCATAATGTGAGTAAAAACACCCTAGCTACTGGTGATGGGTGGAGGTGGGTGTAGTATGTGGTACATCGGTGGTGGTCTGAGTGCCTCCTGAAGGAAGACAACCCAGGGGGTGGTGGTATGCCTATGCTGCATCATGTGGTCGTAGGCTGTCCTGATGCGTGAGATATCCTCCTGATATAGTCGTGGTCGACGATATCCGCCCATGCGTGGTCGGCGCCGTGCTCTTTGTGCTTCTGCGTGGTGGAGCGTGAGCCCTATAGATGGCTGATGTAGCTCAGCTCGCTGAAAGAACTGTGTAATGGTCTGCTGGGTACTCACCCGTGGCCGATGTGTGGGCTGTAGTGACCGCTCTCGCCTCTCGTATGCTGCTGTGAGAAAGCGTCCGAAGCGTCGTTGGTCTCCCATAGTCATGCACAACTGGAGGGACTCCTCTATCTGGAAGTATGCTCGTAGGTCTAAGTATGCTTGGCATCCGATAACAAAATGCTCCTCACTCTCTACCTCTGTCTCGCATACTGGGCACCACCTCTCCTCACGGGGGACTCCCCTGGACTGACCCCTCTCAATCTCGAGCTGATGTGATGAAACACGGAGCTTCCCAATGACGACTCGAAGGTGGTGGGGTAGGTATGCCTGCATGTATCTCGGAGTCTCGATGAAGCCCTCGTCCGATATATGTAGAAAATGCTCACGGTAATAGAGCTTTTTCGGTGGCAATGTATCCCTAGGGCTCACCCATGTCCTCTATATTTATGTATGCCATATCTCCTGACGAATGACCCTATTCTGACGAATGACCCTATTCCTCTCCTGATGAGAGAGCGAGTAGGTGGGTGCATGTGAGTCATACTGTAGTGGTGGTAGCCTGTCTATGTCAAAGCCATGGTAGGCCAACCAGTCTCGTGTCTGTGCATACCATGATGAGGTGACTCCTGCTAATGCCATATCACGTGATGCCTGGAAAGCTCGATAGGCAATGCGCTCTGTATCCATGCTCCGAAGCCTGTGTACTAGGCATACTGTCTGGAATAGTGCCTCAACGAGCATCGGTGGTGCAGCGAGCTCTGCTCTAATGATATCATGTGGTACGGAAGGCTTGCTACGGATAAGTCTGGCAATCATGAGGATCTGTGGCCTCTCTAATGCTGTCCATACTGATGTAGCTAAGCCTGATCCCCATATGGGTGCCCCATACATGAGTGCTTGCGTAACCAAAGTGTCGAAGAGCCACCCCTTTGTGCGGGGCTCCTGAAAATATGCCTGCTGGCACTGTCTCTCCATCAAAGCTAATGCTGCATACCCACGTGTGATGCGGTCACGGGCTGCCTTAGACATAGAGAAGATCCCTGATGCTGCTGTAAATGTCACCCCCAAGTAAACATATGGTCCGACCACCTCAATCGGTCCACCTGCTGCTGTGAACAAACTATGTCTGCGTACCTGTGCTGATGTATGAAAGATCATGACCTTGGTTTTACCAAGGTTCACAGATAACCCTCTGTGTCTGCAAAAGTCATCTAGGCCATGTAGATGATGCTGTAGACCTTCTGCAGACTCTGAAAAGAGTACAATATCATCAGCGTACAAAAGAATATGGACCATGGACCCACGTACCTCAATGCCATCACCTCCCTGCTGCTGTATGTAGGTCACTATCTCATCAATGTAGAGACCAAAGAGGGTGGGTGAAAGAGGGCATCCTTGCTTCACCCCGATAGTGCTAGCAAGTGGATGAGATAAGCCCCTCGGACATCTGACTCTACCAGATACTCTCTCGTATAAGGCGTAGATCCCCCATATCATCTCCTCCGGAGCTCCGATATCAAGTAGTCGTTTGAAGAGTCGTTCCCTGGGAACAGTGTCAAATGCTTTGCGGAAGTCCACAAAGCAGCAATATAATCTCCTCTTCTTCACCCTTGCCTGGTCGATCAGGCATCTCAGAGTGAAGATGTGGTCAATGGTAGAGTAATCGCGTCTGAAACCTGCCTGTCCTGGAGCCCTGATACCCTTCCTCTCAGCGAGAGTACTCAACTCTGTCTCTAGTACCGCCCCATATAACTTGCCCAATATATATATATATATATATATATATATATATATATATATATATATATATATATATATATATATATATATATATATATAGAGAGAGAGAGAGAGAGAGAGAGAGAGAGAGAGAGAGAGAGAGAGAGAGAGAGAGAGAGAGAGAGAGAGAGAGAGAGAGAGAGAGAGAGAGAGAGAGAGAGAGAGAGAGAGAGAGAGAGAGAGAGAGAGAGAGAGAGAGAGAGAGAGAGAGAGAGAGAGAGAGAGAGAGAGAGAGAGAGAGAGAGAGAGAGAGAGAGAGAGAGAGAGAGAGAGAGAGAGAGAGAGAGAGAGAGAGAGAGAGAGAGAGAGAAACGTCTTCGAAAGGCCAAACTTGGCCTATGAGACAAAATCATATACAACTCTGGTAATCTCTGTGTAGCAATGGAAAGGAAAAATACTTGCTACACAAAACTGTGTAGGCTGAGGACAACAAAGGATGGTGTACCTGGTAATGAGGAGGTAGTGGGAATAAAATAGTGGTGCCTAGGGGGAGCGTGGCTCTAACTCAACAGATAATGACCACCTAGTAAGGGGGGACTCATGAGGGAGTGAATGTGTATACCCTAACTGCTGATGATGGGTGGAGGTGGGTGGAGTATGTGGTACATCGGTGGCGGTATGAGTACCTCCTCGAGGAAGGCTGTCCAAGTGGTGGAGATGCACCTGTACTCCATCATGTAGTCGTGGGCTATCATGATGCGTGAGATATCCTCCCGGTGCAATCGTGGTCGTCGGTACCCAACCAGATGTGGTTGACGTGGCACTGTATGTGTCGCTGCCTGCTGAAGTGTGAGCCCTATGCCTCTCGGAGGCGGGTATGTGGCCCAACTCGGTCAAAAAACTGAGTAATAGTTTGCAGGGTACGCACCTCTATCTGGTGTGTAGACTGTAGCATTTGATCTCGTCTCTCATATGCAGCCATGAGGAAATGCTCCATCCTCCGCTGGTCTCCAGTGGTCATGCACAACTGGAGTGACTCCTCTATCTGTAACTGTGCTCGTAGGTCCGAGTATGCTGGGCATCTGATAACCTGGTGCTCCTTACGCTCTATCTCTGTGTGGCATATTGGGCACCACCTCTCCTTTCAAGGGACTCTTCTAGCCCGACCCCTCTCGATCTCGAGTTGATGTGATGAAACTGGAAGCTTCCCAATGACGACTCGAAGGTGGTGTGGTAGGTATGTCTGCATGTAGCGGGGAGTCTCAATGAAGCCCTAGTCTGAGATCCGTAGAAAAGGTTGACGGTAGTGAAGCATTTTCGGTGTCAATAGGCGGAGGGCCATGTCCTCTGTATATATGTATTGCATAGCTCCTGAAGGATGATCCTATTTCTTTCTTGGTGGCAGAGTGAATAGGTGGGAGCCTGGGAGTCGTAGTGTACTGGTGGTAGTTTGTCTATGTCAAAACCATGGAGAGCAAGCCAATCCCGTGTCTGTGCATACCATGAGGAGCTGTCTCCGGCTAGTGCCATGTTGCATGATGCTTGGAAAGCTCTATAATTGATGCGCTCTGTGTCCATGTTCTGGATCCTGTGTAATAGGCATATGCCTCTACTAGCATCGGTGGTGCAGCAAGCTCTTCATTGATGATATCATGGGGTACTGAAGATTTTCTGCAGATGAGTCTGACAATCACGAGAATCTGCGGCCTCTTCAGTGTTGTCCATGATAATGTGGCTAATCCCGGTCCCCATATAGCTGCACCATACATTAGTGCTGGGTAACCAAAGTGTCGAAGATCCACCCCTTTGTGCGGGGTTCCTGAAAATATGCCTGGTGACACTGTCTCTCCATCAAAGCTAGCGTTGCGTATCCACGTGTGATGCGATCATGGGCCGTTTGAGACATGCAGAAAACCCGAGGGGCTACTGTGAATGTCACTCCCAAGCAGACATATGAACCAACTACCTCGATGGGTCCGCTTGCCTCTGTGAAAGAGAGAGAGAGAGCTCTAAAGTGGTCAGTTGTTCCTCCAACTTGGGAGCCATGGAAGGGGGGAGGGGGGGGAGGGGGGGGGAGAGAGAGAGAGAGAGAGAGAGAGAGAGAGAGAGAGAGAGAGAGAGAGAGAGAGAGAGAGAGAGAGAGAGAGAGAGAGAGAGAGAGAGAGAGAGAGAGAGAGAGAGAGAGAGAGAGAGAGAGAGAGAGAGAGAGAAGAAGAAGAAGAAGAAAGAAAGAAAGTCATATTAACGTCTTCTGGAGGCCAAACTTGGCCTATGAGACAAAAACCATGTACAAGTGTAGTAACCCTGTGTAGAAGATAAAATGAAATAAAAAGTATATCGCTACACAAAGCTATATAGGGCTGGAAAAGGCTGGGGAGACGTGGCTCTGACTTTGCAGATAGTGGCCACCTAATACATGGGGGGATCCAAAATGTGAGTAAAACGCCCTAGCTACTGGTGATGGGTGGAGGTGGGTGTAGTATGTGGTACATCGGTGGTGGTCTGAGTGCCTCTTGAAGGAAGACAACCCAGGGGGTGGTGGTACGCCTATGTTCCATCATGTGGTCTCGGAGCTGATGTGATGAAACCCGGAGCTGCCCAATGACGACTCGTAGGTGGTGGGGAAGGTAGGTCTGCATGTATCTCGGGATCTCGATGAAGCCCGTGCTCGATATATGTAGAAAATGCTCGCGGTAGTAGAGCATTTTCCGTGGCAATGTACCCCTAGGGCTCACCCATGTCCTCTGTATGTATGTATGCCATAGCTCCTGACGAATGATCCTATTCCTCTCTTGATGAGAGAGCGAGTAGCTGGGTGCATGAGAGTCGATGTAGTGGTGGTAGCCTGTCTATGTCAAAGCCATGGTGGGCAAGCCACTCTCGTGTCTGTGCATACCATGAGGAGGTGTCGCCTGCTAATGCCATATCACGTGATGCCTCGAAAGCACGATAAGCAATGCGCTCTGTATCCATGCTCCGAAGTCTGTGTAATAGGCATACTGTCTGGAATAGTGCCTCAACTAGCATCGGTGGTGCAGCGAGCTTTGCTCTAATGATATCATGTGGTACTGAAGGCTTGCTTCGGATAAGTCTGGCAATCATGAGGATCTGTGGCCTCTCTAATGCTGTCCATACTGATGTAGCTAATCGTGGTCCCCATATGGCTGCCCCATACATGAGCGCTGGCGTAACCAAAGTGTCAAAGAGCCACCCCTTTGTGCGGGGCTCTTGAAAATATGCCTGGTTGCACTGTCTCTCCATCAAAGCTAGTGCTGCGTACCCACGTGTGATGCGGTCACGGGCTCCCTGAGCCATAGAGAAGACCCCTTATGCTGCTGTAAATGTTACCCCTTATATGATCCGACCACCTCGATCGGTCCACCTGCTGCTGTGAACAAACTATGTCTGCGTACCTGTGCTGATGTATGAAAGATCAAGACCTTGGTTTTACCAAGGTTCACAGATAACCCTCTGTGTCTGCAAAAGTCATCTAGGCCGTGTAGATGATGCTGTAGACCTTCTGCAGACTCTGAAACCAATACAATATCATCAGCGTATAAAAGAATATGTACAGTGGACCCGTGTACCTCAATGCCATCTCCCCCCTGCTGCTGTATGAAGTCCACTATCTCATCAATGTAGAGACCAAAGAGGGTGGGTGAGAGAGGGCATCCTTGCTTCACCCCGATAGTGCTAGCAAGTGGATCAGATAAGCCCCCTGGACATCTGACTCTACCAGATAGTCTCTCGTATAAGGCGTAGATCCCCCATATCATCTCCTCCGGAGCTCCGATATCAAGTAGTCGTCTCAAGAGTCGATCCCTAGGAACAGTGTCAAATGCTTTGCGGAAGTCCACAAAGCAACAATATAATCTCCTCTTCCTCACCCTGGCCTGGTCGATCAGGCATCTCAGAGTGAAGATGTGGTCAATGGTAGAGTAATCTCGTCTGAAACCTGCCTGTCCTTGCGCCCTGATGCCCTTCCTCTCAGCGAGAGTACTCAACTCTGTCTCTAGTACCGTCCCATATAACTTGGCCAATATAGGGCCAATCATGATCGTTCGGTATGTAGCTTGATCCATAGTATCACCTGACTTATGAATGGGCACTATGGTGTGCTCAATCCATGAGTCTGGGAACCCTTCAACCAATGCACGGTTGAAGAGATGGGCAATGAGCAGTGCGAGAGTCGTGCCTCCATAGATGAGGTGCTCTGCCTGTAAACCGAAATGATCATGGGCCCTGCCATGCTGCAGCCGGGCAATAGCGCGTCCCACCATAGTGGGTGTGAAGAACTCAGAGGTAGTAGGACGTGGGCTCTGCGGTCTGGGAATGGGAGGCTGGTCTTGGATCTCGTATAGGCTCCGTGCATAGCTATGCCAAGTGCTCGGGTCTCGGATAGGTGTCTGCTGTGTCCTCTCTCTCAAATGTCGCCATGCCACTACACTGTCTCGACTCATGAGCAAATGGTAAATATCCCAATACTGTCTCTCCTCCCAATCTCGCCGTTCGCGGCGAGTAAGGCTCTGCATGCGACGCTGTGCTTGTTTGTGTGTAATATCTCCTCTATGCTCTAAAATCCGTAGGTGCTTCCGGAGCTCACGACAGTCTGCATCATACCAACGGTTGTGGGGCATGGATCCTGTGCGTGGAGGGTGCATATGTGTGCGGTGTGGGAAGCTGCGGAGAGCTGAGTCCTGTAGGATGGAGGTGATATGTGATGTAAGTGTGTCCAGAGGTGAGAATGGATCGAGGGAGAGTAGGCGGGTGTGTAAATGGTGTGCATAAACGTGTGAGAGCTCGTGTGTGAAGTGTATCGTGGTATGTATCTCAGTGGGTGAGGGAGGGTCTAATGGAATCGGAGATGAGAGTGTGAATGTAATAAATGTGTGGTCAACACCGAGTGGGTGTCGTCCAATACTAAGTGAAGGGATGAGTGAAGCTCCAGAGGTAGTACCCAAAATGTAGTCGACTGTGCTCTCACCTCCCCCGTGAGGGAAGCAAGTAAATCCGCCTGAACCTGGCCACCGATTCATCCCATTATATATAACGAGATGATGTCGACTGCTTAGCTCGAGTAGATGTCTTCCATAGTCGGTGGTGTCCTTACCCGTATCTGTCGATACTCTGCTGGTGCTAATCTCAACCGAGTCTCTGGCCCTCATGAGATGCGGGTGATCCATGTCATATGCCTCGCACTGATGCGAGTGAGTGCGGCCATTGAAGTCCTCCATAAGGAAGACTTCACCAAGTGTGCTGTAATGTAGTATCTCATCTGAAAGCGCTGTGTATGGTGAGTCTCTATCTCGGATCGGTCCCCCAAGATCCTGTCCTGCGTATCGAGATCCGCCTGGTGGGAAGTAGCATATAGCAATGTAAATCGAGCTCCCATGTGCTATCTCTATGCGAACCCACATGTATCGTGCCTTCTCATCTCTACCTATAATATGGATCTGTATCTCGTGTTGAAATACGATGGCCACTCCTCCCGATCCTCGCGCTGTACTCTCTCTCGTCGTAGTCCTGAATACAGATTCCCAATGAAAACCTGCAATGCGTGGTAGACCTCTCTCTGGGCTCTCGTGTGTCTCTGTGATGCACACAAAGTCATGTGATGCGAGGATCTCCTCGACTTTGTCTGGTCGCGTCCAGAGTGCCCCGTTGCAGTCCACACTGCTCCTCTAAGTGGTGTCTCCTGGTGTAGTGATGTCTCATAGGCCGCATGGCCTTATTTGATAGGGCGTCCATCTATGAAGACCTTACCATCACGGTAAAAGGCCTTCCTCCCCTCTCGACGTGCCTGGAGTATCTGTGGCATGCAAGCGCGTCGGTGTGCGACCTGCATACGAGTGAGGTCCTCGTCCATGTAGAGGGTGCCGCCGGGTAGTCCACGTAGTACCGATCGACGTCTAAAAAAGGCGGTCCGTGCCTCCTCCGAACTCATGTTGAGGATGAGTGCTCGCAAACGTGATGTATCGCTCCCAACCCTCCATGCGTCTGTGTAAGGCATGCTCTTGTATCCAAGTCGATGGCAAATGTCAGTGGCGTCTTCCTCCGGTGATACCCCTTCGGGTAGGCTTGTAATCCGAATGTGAAGTCTTCGAGTGTGTCGAAGCCTCTCCTCCTCAAGTGTATCCTGGACTCGTGTGAGCTCTTCTTTCTGCACGTCTTCCCTAACTTCCTTCTTAACCTTTTTGTGTACTACTTCCACCCATGACTCTCGAGTAGATTCTACCTCCGTTTTGATTTCCTTTTTTATTTCTTCCTTGAGTATCTCCACGTTGGAGATCTCTCCCTCTTCTTTCATGTGCTCATAAGCTGTCCTCCAATGGTCTCTTTCTTCTGTGAGAGTCTTCACTTGTTCTTCCAGTCCTTTGACTTTATTCATTACTTGTTCTTCGAGTCCTTTGAACTTTTCCATCATCTTTCGTATCTCCATATTGAGGTTGCAGTCTGCATCCTTTTTGGTCTCTTTGAGAGCTTTAGCGATAAGGTCGTCCACTTCCTTCCGGTCCATGGGAGCCATTTCAAGGTTTAGGATTAGGGCTCGGGTAGAGAGAGAGAGAGAGAGAGAGAGAGAGAGAGAGAGAGAGAGAGAGAGAGAGAGAGAGAGAGAGAGAGAGAGAGAGAGAGAGAGAGAGAGAGAGAGAGAGAGAGAGAGAGAGAGAGAGAGAGAGAGAGAGAGAAAGAAAGAAAGAAAGAAAGAAAGAAAGTCATATTAACGTCTACTTGAGGCCAAACTTGGCCTATGAGACAAAACCATGTACAAGTGTAGTAACCCTGTGCAGAAAATGAAATGAAAAAAGTACTTACTACATAAAGCTATATCGGGCTGGAAAAGGCTATATCGGGCTGGAAAAGGGTGGGAAGAGGTGGCTCTGACTCTGCAGATAATGGCCACCTAATACATGGCAGGCCCATAATGTGAGTGAGTAAAATACCCTAGCTACTGGTGATGGGTGGAGGTGGGTGTAGTATGTGGTACATCGGTGCTGGTCTGAGTGCCTCCCGAAGGAAGACAACCGAGGTGGTGGTGGTACGCCTCTGCTCCATCATGTGGTCATAGGCTGTCTTGATGCGTGAGATATCCTCCCCATAAAGTCGTGGTCGATGATATCCAACCATGCGTGGTCGACGTCGTGCTCTCTGTGTTGCTGCCTGGTGGAGCGTAAGCCCTCTAGATGGACCTCTTTGGTGTAACTGAGCTTGTTGAATAAACTGAGTAATGGTCTGCTGGATACTCCTCCGTGTTTGATGTGTCGGCTGTAGTGACCGCTCTCGCCTCTCATATGCCGCTATGAGGAAGCGTCCCAACCGCCGCTGGTCTCCCATAGTCATGCACAACTGGAGGGACTCCTCTATCTGGAATTGTGCACGTAGGTCTAAGTATGCTGGGCATCTGACAACGAAATGCTCCTCACTCTCTAGCTCTGTCTGGCATACTGGGCACCACCTCTCCTCTCGGGGGACTCCCCTAGACCGACCCCTCTCAATCTCGAGCTGATGTGATGACAGCCAGAGCTGCCCAATGACAACTCGAAGGTGGTGGGGTAGGTATGTCTGCATGTATCACGGAATCTCAATGAAGCCCTCGCCCGATATATGTAGAAAATGCTCACGATAGAGCATTTTCGGAGGCAATGTATCTCTAGGGCACACCCATGTCCTCTGTATGTATGTATGCCATATCTTCTGACGAATGACCCTATTCCTTTCCTGATGGGAGAGAGAATAGGTGGGTGCATGTAAGTCGTACTGTAGTGGTGGTAGCCTGTCTATATCATAACCATGGTGGACCAGCCAGTCTCGTGTCTGTGCATACCACGAGGAGGTGTCACCTGCCAATGCCATATCACGTGATGCCTGGAAAGCACGATAAGCCATGCGCTCTGTATCCATGCTCCGAAGTCTGTGTAATAGGCATACTGTCTGGAATAGTGCCTCAACTAGCATCGGTGGCGCAGCGAGCTCTGCTCTAATGATATCATGTGGTACTGAAGGCTTGCTGCGGATAAGTCTGGCAATCATGAGAATCTGTGGCCTCTCCAACGCTGTCCATACTGATGTAGCTAATCCCGGCCCCCAAATGGCTGCCCCATACATGAGCGCTGGCGTAACCAAGGTGTCGAAGAGCCACCCCTTTGTGCGGGGCTCCTGAAAATATGCCTGTTGGCAGTGTCTCTCCATCAGAGCTAGTGCTGCGTATCCACGTGTGATGCGGTCACGGGCTGCCTCAGACATAGAGAAGACCCCTGAAGCTGCTGTAAATGTCACTCCCAAGTAAACATATGATCCAACCCCTCGATCGGTCCACCCGCTGCTGTGAACAAACTATGCCAGCGTACCTGTGCTGATGTATGAAAGATCATGACCTTGGTTTTACCAAGGTTCACACATAAACCTCTGTGTGTGCAAAGGTCATCTAGACCAGGTAGGTGATGCTGTAAACCTGTTGCAGACTGTGAAACCAATACAATATCATCATTATATAAAAGAATATGAATAGTGGACCCATGTACCTCGATGCCATCCCCTCCCTGCTGCTGTATGAAGTCCACTATCTCATCAATATATAGACCAAAGAGGGTGGGTGAAAGAGGGCATCCTTGCTTCACCCCGATAGTGCTAGCAAGCGGATCCGATAATCCCCCCGGACATCTGACTCTACCAGATACTCTCTCATATAAGGCGTAGATCCCCCATATCATCTCTTCTGGAACTCCGATATCAAGTAGTCGTCTGAAGAGTCGATCCCTAGGAACAGTGTCAAATGCTTTGCGGAAGTCCACAAAGAAGCAATATAATCTCCTCTTCCTCACTCTTGCCTGGTCAATCAGGCATCTCAGGGTGAAGATGTGGTCAATGGTAGAGTAATCTCGTCTGAAACCTGCCTGTCCTGGAGCCCTGATACCATTCCTCTCAGCAAGAGTACTCAATTCTGTCTCTAGTACCGCCCCATATAACTTGGCCAATATAGGCCCGATCATGATCGTCCGGTATGTAGCTGGATCCATGGTATCACCTTACTTATGAATGGGCACTATGGTGTGCTCAGTCCATGAGTCAGCGAACCCTTCAACCAATGCACAGTTGAAGAGGTGGGCGATGAGCGGTGCAAGAGTCGTGCCTCCATAGATGAGGTGCTCTGCCTGTAAGCCGAAATGGCCATGTGCCCTTCCATGCTGTAGACGGGCAATAGCGCGTCGCACCATAGCGGCTGTGAAGAAGTTAGAGGTAGTGGGACGTGAGCTCTGTGGCCTGGGAATGGGTGGCTGGTTTGGGATCTCGTATAGGCCCCGTGCATAGCTATGCCAAGTACTCGGGTCTCGGATGGGTGTCTGCTGTCTCCTCTCTCTCAAGTGTCCCCACGCCACTACACTGTCTCGACTCATGAGCAAATGGTAAATATCCCATTACTGTCTCTCCTCCCATTCTCGCCGTTTGCGGCGAGTAAGGATCTGCATGCGACGCTGTGCCTGTGCATGTGTAATGTCCCCTCGATGCTCTAATATCCGTAGGTGTTTCCGTAGCTCACGACACTCTGCATCATAGCAGCGGTTCTGGGGCATGGATCCTCTGCGAGGGGGGTGTACATATGTGCGATGTGGGAAGCTTAGGAGAGTTGAATCCTGTAGGATGGTGGTGATCTGTGATGTAAGTGTGTCTAAGGGTGAGAGTGGATCGAGAGAGAGAGAGAGAGAGAGAGAGAGAGAGAGAGAGAGAGAGAGAGAGAGAGAGAGAGAGAGAGAGAGAGAGAGAGAGAGAGAGAGAGAGGAGAGAGAGAGAGAGAGAGAGGAGAGAGAGAGAGAGAGAGAGATGAGAGAGAGAGAGAGAGAGAGAGAGAGAGAGAGAGAGAGAGAGAGAGAGAGAGAGAGAGAGAGACTTTTTAACGTCTATTAGAGGCCAAAATCAGCCTATGAGACAAAACATATACATCAGTATGATCCAATCCACTGTTGTCCCAAATGGAAAATAAAGTGTGCGTACAAAACAGAGTATAAAAGGAGTGGATAATAGTTGTCGTCAAGGGTGTGGGGTGCTATGGGTATGCACTCTATATGCTCAATAGGTGTGATACAAATAATGATATGAATAGGGAGGGGAGGCTAGGTGGTGTCATAACCCTCTAAATACCTGGAGTTCGTGTAGGATATAATGCATCGGTGGGTAAGGCATCGTCAAAATGCTCGGCAGTCGAGATCTGCAGGGGTGCGCTGCTAATGACTCCGTATCTCCATGTCATGGTGTGCGTGAATCGCCTGAATCTCTCTCTAGTGGGGACGAGCTCTCCGGAGTGGGGGTCTCGGTCGTTGGCGTTGTCGTCGCTCCCTTGGTCTCTGTGTTGGAAATTAGGTAGGCCCATAACTAAATTCCATTGGTTCCATAGGTCCAAGATCTACAACATAGATTCTAGCTTCTTCCAAAATTGACAAACATGAACATACAACACTTAATCATACAATGATGAGGCAAAGATAGAGAGAGATTAGACAACATGTTCAAAGTGCTACGTAAGCCACTGCTTACTCACACCATCATATATACAAATGTCAATTTACAATGTGGGAGTCAAAACCTCAACCACTCTATGTGAACAAAAATAGATGGAAGAGTGTATGTACAAAATTTACAAGAATATTCAGATGTAGGGACAAAAAGCTGAATATGTATGAGATGTATGACCTGATAGGTTGTAGAAGAGTGAATATGAGTGACAGAAAGAGGAAAGATCAGTTTTATTCACCAAACCCTAATCTGAATTTAGGCTATGGAAGACCCTAAATCAGATGTGTGTGTGAAAGATCACATACTTATAGAATTAGCATAGAATGCTAACATGTTGCTGACAGAAATCCTCATACTCGTGTGGAAACACCTTCTCTAACATCTCATTTGATGCATGTAGCATGCATGTACTGATTCTCCTTTATGGATGCCACTGCCTCCATGTATGCCGAATAGGACTCCTCTAGATATGGATGCCACCGCCTTCATAAGCTCCAAGTAGTACCTGTGTGCATAAAGAGAATAGGTACCTGAATAGTTAACATAAGATGCAATCTTATGTTAAGCTCCATCCAATGTCATTGAAGTACTCCATAATCTTCATGTGGAAGACAATTTTCAAATACAGCATGTAGATGGATGATCTACACCACCAAGCTGCTGATAAATAAGTCTTCTCCACAAACAAGAGTGTGAGCACACTCTTCTCCAAGAAGAACTCCATGGCTGCTGCTCATAAGCTTCAATAGCTGCACCATAGCTGCCCATATGTGCACCATGGCTGCCTCATGTGTGCATGAGCTAGAACTCCTCCAAGACCAAAGCTCGCGTTGGATATCTCTAGAAGTGACCATAAGCCTCTATTATATAGGCTAGAACTTCCATGCGAAAAACTATTGTGAAAAAATCTGATAAATGCTCGGATCATAAATTTTTAAAACACAATCGCAAGTTTTTACGATTATTTGCTTTTTAAATTTACTATCGCTGAAGTTTACTTATAAGAAGCTTTTTGCATACTTTGACCACGTGCTGGATGAATTGTTGACATTTTTATGACCTGCAAGCTGAGGGCTATCAAAGGAGGTAAAATCCCTAAACTAGCAGAAAATTTGGGTTAGGGTTTTCTCCCAAATCTGACCTCTGATGACTACATGTCATATACCTTTAGAAAGCTCTCTTGAAGCGCTACAAGATAGGCTCATAAAATTTTACCCAATTTTTGTGCAAAAAATGACCAAGTACTAAAATTAGGGTTTCTGCCCTAGAAGGATTTTGGACTGATGTGACATTGATTTCCAACAACCCCCCCTGCGATGTCATATTGGTACAAACTGAACTGGATATGCAACTTTATTCATCTGCAAACTGACATAAGCTTCAAACTTATCCTTCAGAATTGACCTTCAAACTTTATCTTCAAAAATCTTCTTCAAAACTGAATTTGAACTTCTTCATACTTCAAAAATCTGAATTTGCTGAATATGAACCATAATACTTGAGAAAATATGCAAACTAGATATCCAATATTGATAGCATATATCAAGCAATCACTGCTTGACAACACATGTAGCATGAATTGACTCTGAACCTACTATCGCTTGTTTTCTCAAACCTGTAAGCATGCACTAGGATCCACATATTTGCATTTACCTTAAGAAAGGTTTCTCAACGTACTTGTGCTGTGTCATGTAAATACACTAAACAGAATCAGAAACTGAATCCTGGAACTTGTGACTGACAACTCACAACTTAGTGTATTATGAACACTAGCTGGTTCATCTTTGACTGTACTCAACTCACATGAGTGTCACCAAAGTTTCATATCTATGTTGTTATCTTGTCTTCATCCTTGTTCTATCTGTAAGTCCTTCGTACCTCTTTCCTTCAAAGTATGTTATAATCATATATGTGCGCACCTCATAAGTAACATACCTCTCTGAAATATCAAGCTTCTCTCCAATAGAACTCTGGAACTTTCTCCCGAAAAGGAATACCCGGGAACTTTCTCCAGACATTCTCCTTCTTCCGTCTTATTCAAAAGCTGGAACATAAAGAGAAACTGACACAGGAAATATAGGAATACCTGAAGGTATGATTCTGCATTCTTTCACATATGGTTGAAAATAAGTCTTCATGTTTCATCACGTGATGATTTAACATTAGTATCCAAAATTCTTCAAAGTATATCAGACTTTATGAAATCTAGAACGTCTTCTTTCTTTCAATAAATCTGATCTTCAGTGATTTAGTATTGCTTTCATAACATTAATACCTGTGTCTGAAACAAATAATCTGAACCCTTTTTATTAGCAGTGCACATGCCAATAGTTTTGACTGCCATCCCTAAGCTTCCCATAATCTAGAATAAGGTTAGCTGATCCTTTTACATCATAACAAAACCTTTGCTGAGAGCACTTTCGGATTCATAATCTTCTGTAACATAACAAGTATCTTCTTCTATTTCTCTTCAACACTAATTTGATAGAATCTGAATCTTTGACTTACTTCTTCCAATGCTAAGAAGTTTACAAACAAAGAATAGACATCTGACTCAAAAATACTCAAGATCTATTCAAGATCATAGATCTCTCCAACAAAATACCTGTGTAGAATCTGCTCTCATCAGACCTTCATGGCTCAAAGTGTCCATAACACCTTTTTTAATACAAACATGTATCAAAAGTCAAGACAAACATAGAAAGTAGATTCTCGCTGGTACATCAGAAAATCTGAATTTTCTGATTTTTTTAAAAAATATTGAATTCTCTGAATTTTCCACCTAAAAAACTCTGAATTCTCTGAGTATACTAAATATACTTAATATGAGGTAACTTTTCCAAACAAAAAACCTCACTCCAAGTCTCCAACATCTGTTATAAATACTCTTTCACCTCAAGAGTTAGGTAAAGAAGAAAAAAAAGCTTCTTTGCAACTTGTCATATACCAAGTAGCTCTGAATTGACACTCCAAGAATTTTTTGAGGGAAGATATAAGCTGCCTGCTCAAAAGCTTCAACTAAAACATAACTCATACACATGAGTCAAAACATATAAGCTGTCTTAGATATCTGCTCGTTTACTTTCTCTCAATGCAATTCTTTGTCAAAACCTTCTAAAACATGACCAAGTATAATGCAAAACAAGAAATTGCTTCTTCTTTAAACTATCTTCATCACACAAGATGTTCTCGTAGACTTGTCTTTGGATGTAGAGGATAAAAGTAGGAAAAGTATATGGAAAATATAACAGAAAAAAATCTTACTTTCCCTTTGGAATTGTTGGACTTTCTTCTTCTGCATCTTTCTTTCACCTGATGATGTCAATATCTTCAAACTTCTCTTTCATACCTTTTGTTCTCTTCATCTTGAAGTAGCACGCATTCCTAACTTCTTCAAATGAATTTTTCTCTTCCTCTAGTGCTAAGAGTAAGAGACAAAACAAACATGGTATATAAATGGAAGTGAACATGGAAGATAAAACATGCTTCTACCATGTGAGCTCCATCTCCTCATATGCTGAATACTGAATTACCTCTCTAGGTACAAACTCTGATCAAGAAACTTCCAACCTTGTGTTGGCTGAAAACAAAACTGATCTAATCTTCAAATTTGTCTTCTTAGATGAGCTTTCTTGCCATGAAAGAGATCTATCAAAACTGTTAAGAACAACCTCTAGATACCTGTTTTGATATAGCTAATGCTTTAACTTTCAAAGTAATGAAAGTGTTTAAAAACACTTCTTGAATCCTTCAATTCTCTTCATAACTGCTCTTCTAAGGTATGACTTGCAAATGACATTATGATAGTAGAAACTAATACCAGTGATTTGATGTTGATCTGGTTCCTTCATCTTCTCCAAACCATTGTTTTTCCTTGAATTTGAAGTAGCCTTCTCTTCATCAAGTCTTGGTCTTCATGCAATACTTTTGTAAAGTAACTTTACTCTTCCAAAAGTATATGACTGCTAACAGATCATCAACTTCATATTCCACACTGATAAATAAACATGTGATTGAATTGTCTAATTCTCAAATCTCTACTCATCTAGATTAAGTGTGTATCTCATATGTGAAATGTTAGAAGATGCACTGAAACCATATGTTGGTAGTCCGGGAGCTCTGTTACCAAATGTTGGAAATTAGGTAGGCCCATAACTAAATTCCACACGTTCCATAGGTCCAGGATCTACAACATATTCCAGCTTCTTCCAAAATTGACAAACATGAACATACAACACTTAATCATACAATGATGAGACAAAGATAGAGAGAGATTAGACATGTTCAAAGTGCTACGTAAGCCAGTGCTTACTCACACCATCATATATACAAATGTCAATTTACAATGAGGGAGTCAAAACCTTAACCACTATATGTGAACAGAAATAGATGGAAGAGTGTATGTACAAAATCTACAAGAATATTCAGATGTAGGGGCAGAAATCTGAATATGTATGAGATGTACGACCTGATAGGTTGTAGAAGAGTGAATATGAGTGATAGAAAGAGGAAAGATCAGTTTGAAACTGATATTCACCAAACTCTAATCTGAATTTAGGCTATGGAAGACCCTAAATCAGATGTGTGTGTGAAAGATCACATACTTAAAATTAGCATAGAATGCTAACATGTTGCTGACAGAAATCCTCGTACTCATGTGGAAACACCTTCTCTAACATCTCATCTGATGCATGTAGCATGCATGTATTGATTCTCATTTATGTATGCCACTGCCTCCATGTATGTCGAATAGGACTCCTCTAGATATTGATGCCACCGTCTCCATAAGCTCCAAGTAGTACCTGTGTGCATAACGAGAATATGTACCTGAATAGTTAACATAAGATGCAATCTTATGTTAAGCTCCATCCAATGTCTTTGAAGTACTCCATAATCTTCATGTGGAAGACAATCTTCAAGTACATCATGTAGATGGATGATCCACACCACCAAGCTGCTGATAAATAAGTCTTTTCCACAAAGAAGAGTCTGAGCACACTCTTCTCCAAGAAGAACTCCATGGCTGCTTCTCATAAGCTTCAATAGCTGCACCATAGCTTCCCATATGTACACCATGGCTGCCTCATGTGTGCATCAGCTAGAACTCCTCCAAGAGAGACCAAAGCTAGCATTGGATATCTCTAGAAGTGACCATAAGCCTCTATTATATAGGCTAGAACTTCCATGCGAGTAACTATTGCGAAAAAATCTGATAAATGCTCGGATCGAAAATTTTTAAAACACAATCGCAAGTTTTTACGATTATTTGCTTCTTAAATTTACTATCGCTGAATTTTACTTATAAGAAGCTTTTTCCATACTTTGACCACTTGCTGGATGAATTGTTGACATTTTTATGACCTGCAAGCTGAGAGCTATCAAATGAGGTAAAAACCCTAAATTAGCAAATAATTAGGGTTAGGGTTTTTCTCCCAAATCTGATCTCTGATGACTACATGTCATATACCATTAGAAAGCTCTACAAGATAGGCTCATAAAAATTTCACCCAATTTTTGTGCCAAAAATGACTAAGTACCAAAATTAGGGTTTCTGCCCTAAAAGGATTTTGGACTGATGTGACATTGATTTCCAACACTCTGTAATGTGACACCCCGCGTCGAGCTCGGTGCTCGGGTGGCTCTGGGTTTGAAATAATCTGTAATATGAGTCTCGGGGGCTTGGGGTATCTCCATCTGCCGGAGAAGTGAGGCACTTCGACACTGGAGCTCTACTAAGAATCGACCGAGAGGGTGTTGATCCTCCGTCTCCAATAAAGCCCTGATCTCTTTGGGCCGCCTCTCGTCCCAGGGGGTATGTGTTGCATGCCCAACCTCAATCTCGAGCCGGTGTGATGATACTCTGAGCTTCCCAACGGCCACTCTCTCTACTGGTGCCATGTATGTATCCATGTATCGTGGTATTTGAATGAAACCATCTGTTGTCACTATCAGGAAGTGCTCTCTCCTTCTCTCTGTAGTGTTGCCTCTTTGTGGGAAGAGGCTCCCGTGGTGCTACCCATGTCTCCCTGACGTGTGTCTGTAGTAGGTCTTGACAATTAATCCTATTTCTCTCCGAACGAGAGAGGGTAATGTAGGGGGAAGAGAGGTCATATTGAAAAGGGGGGAGATCGGTAATGCTCATGCCATGGTCTGCCAACCATAGATAGGTCTGTGCATACCATACTCTCTCATGCCCTGTGTCTTCCAAATGTCTAGAGCTCTCAAATGCAAGCCTGGTGAGTTGACTCATGGGGAGCTCTCTGACTCTCAGAATAAACATCACGAGCTGAAAGAGGGCCTTCACTAGCATTGGTGGTGTGCCAAACTCAACTCGTATAATGTCATGTGGAATGGAGGGCTTGCTTCGGAGCAAGTGTGAGATCATGGTGACTTGGGGCCTCTCAATCCATGTCCACATCACCTCTGTGATCCTTGGTGCCCATACTGTTGCTGCATACATCAATGCAGGTGTCACTAGAGTATCAAAGAGCCACCCCTTAGTCCGAGGCTCCTGAAAATGTGCCTGAAAGGTGCGTCTCTCCAATCCAGCAAGCGTCGCGTAGCCTCGTGTCAATCTATCTCTCGCTGCCTATGCCATGGAGAATACCCCTGTGCTGCCCGGGAAGGTGACACCTAAGTAGACGTAGGAGTCCACTACCTCTATCTGTCCTCCGGCTGCGATGAAACAGGCACGATGACGTACTGTCCTGGAGGTGTGGAAGATCATGACCTTGGTCTTGCCAAGGTTCACTGTGAGTCCTCTGAATGAAGAAGGTATCGAGCGCCTGTAAATGTGACTGCAGCCCCTCATGTGACTTTGAAAGCAACACAATGTCATCAGCATATAATAGGATGTGTGCTTGCATACTTCCGAGGTCTTCTCCTAGCCCTCCTGGTCGCTGTATATACTCCGTGATCTCGTCAATATATAACGAAGAGAGTGGGTGAGAGAGGGCAACCTTGTTTCACACCAATGGTGCTAACAAGGCTCTCTGATAGGCCGCTGGGGGAGCGCACCCTAGCTGTGACTCGTGCATACAAAGCACGGATGGCCCATAGCATGTCTGATGGTAGCTGTAACTCCTGGAGTCTCTGTAGTAGTCTCTCTTGAGGGACCATGTTGAAGGCTTTGTGGAAATCCACAAAGCAACAATATAGTCTCCGCTTCCTCGCCTTCATGCTCTCAATCAAGCAATGAAATACGAAGATGTGGTCGATGGTGGAGAAAGTGCGGCGGAAGCCTACCTGGCGGGTGCTCTGATGTCAACTTCCTCAACGTTTGTATTGAGCTTTGCGTATAGTACTGCCCCATAGATCCGTTAGGATGTGGCCTATCATAATAGTCCTATAGTTCCCCGGGTCCATCATATCAGTGGGCTTATGGATAAGGGCAATGATATGCATAGTCCACGAGTCAGGTAACCCCTCAACCAAAGCATGGTTGAAGAGATGGGTGAATCGGACTCAGTATCCTCCCGACCCTCGCGCTGAACTCTGTCTCATCGTGGTCTTGAATGCACATGAAAACCTGCAATGCATGGTAGACCTCTCTCGGGGCTCTCGTGTGTCTCTGTGATGCACGCAAAGCATGTGATGCCAGGATCTCCTCGAGTCTGTCTCGTCGCGTCCAGAGTGCCCCATTGCAGTTCCACACTGCTCCTATGAGTGGTGTCTCCTGGTGTAGTGATGTCTCATAGGCCGTGTGGCCCTATTTGATAGGGCGTCCATCTATGAAGACCTTACCATCACGGTAAAAGGCCTTCCTCCCTCTCGACGTGCTTGGAGTATTTGTGGCATGCAAAGGCATCAGTGTGCCACCTGCATCCTCGTGAGGTCCTCGTCCATGTAGAGGGCGCCGCCAGGTAGTCCACGTAGTACTGATCGACGTCTAAAAAAGGTGGTCCGTGCCTCCTTGGAGCTCATCTTAAGGATGAGTGCTCGCAAACGCGACGGCAAATGTCAGTGGCGTCTTCCTCCGGTGATGCCCCTTCGGGTAGGCCTGTAATCCGGATGTGAAGTCTTCGAGTGTGTCGAAGCCTCTCCTCCTCAAGTGTATCCTGGACTCGTGCGAACTGTTCTTTCTGCACGTCTTCCCTAACTTCCTTCTTAACCCTTTTGTGTACTACTTCCACCCACGACTCTCGAGTAGATTCTACCTCCGTTTTGATTTCCTTCTTTATTTCTTCTTTGTGTGTCTCCACGTTGGAGATCTCCCCTTCTTCTTTCATGTGCTCATAAGCTGCCCTCTAATTGTCTCGTTCTTCTGTGAGAGTCTTCACTTGTTCTTCGAGTCCTTTGACTTTATACAATACTTGTTCTTCAAGTCCTTTGAACTTTTCCATCATTTTTCGTATCTCCATATTGAGGTTGCGGTCTGCTTACTTTTTGGCCTTTTTGAGGGCTTTAGCGATAAGTTCGTCCACTTCCCTCCGGTCCATGGGGGCCATTTTTCAGAGATTAGGTTTAGGGTTTTAGATTTTTTAGGATAAGGGCTAGAGAGAGAGAGAGAGAGAGAGAGAGAGAGAGAGAGAGAGAGAGAGAGAGAGAGAGAGAGAGAGAGAGAGAGAGAGAGAGAGAGAGAGAGAGAGAGAGAGAGAGAGAGAGAGAGAGAGAGATGTTGGAAGTGAGGTAGGCCCTTAGGCTCATGTCACAGGTCCATGGTTCCATAGTTCCAGTCATGTACAACATTAATTCCAGCAATCTTCCATATTGACAAAACATGAACATACCACAACTTAATCATAAAAATGATGAGATAAAGATAGAGAAAGAATAGACGTCATGTGTAAGGTGTTACGTAAGCCAGCGCTTACTCATAGTATCATATATACCAATGTTCAATGTACAATGTGGGAGCATATCTCTCAACCACTCTATGTGATGAGTAATAGATGAATGAGTGAATGTACAATGTAACAAACATATTCAGATGTGTGGGCAGTAATCTGAATATACATGAGATGTGTGACCTTATAGGTTATAGAAGAGTGAATATGAGTGACTGAAAGAGGAAGGATCAGTGTGAACGGAAATCCTCAAACTCATGTGAACACACCTTCTCAAACACCTCATAAAATATGCATAAAGCATATACGTACTGTTTCTCTTGTACCTATGCCGAATAGGACTCCTCCTGATATGAACGCCACAGCCTCCATAAACTTCAAGTAGTACCTGTGTGCATAAAGAGAATACTTAACATAAGATGTGAATCTTATGTTAATCTCCATCTAATGTCTTTGAAGTAGCCCGACATCTTCTTGTAGAAGACAATCTTCAACCTAATATCTTCCTGTAGAAGATAATCTTCAAAATCATGTAGATGGTCCCATCCAATGTCTTTGAAGTAGCCAGACAGCTTCTTGTAGAAGACAATCTTCAACCTAACATCTTCTTGTAGAAGATGATCTTCAAATACATCATGTAGATGGGCGATCCTCACCATCAAGCTGCTAATAATCAAGTCTTCTTGCCATGAACAAGAGATAACCTCCTCTCCATGAGGTAGAGTGTGAGCACACCCTTCATCTTCTCCAAGAAGAATCACCAAGAAGAACTCCATAGCTGCTCCTCAACATGCTTCAAGTTAGCACCATGGCTGCCCCATGTGCTAGAAGAAACACCACCTCTATTGAGGTCCAAGCTCTAGAAAGCTTGTGTTGATCCTAGGTGAAGGATGAATAACAATGAGCTCAAGCTCTTGTTATATAGTGTTTGATTGTCCTCCAAAAGCTCCTTCAAAAGCATAAATCTTTACGATCGCAATCGTAATCATAAAAAGCTATTGGTCATAATCGGGAGAGAACGCCGTACGCCGTCGTATTAAAAAACGCGTCCGTCGATAATTTTTTGAAAAGCACAAATTATAAAAACTTTGCGCTACGCCCGCTGCTGAGGATGGGATTTGAACTCGGGTCGTTTGGATGGGAGGACAATGCTTTATCCACTGCGCCCGTCGTCCTTTCTTGTACAAGGGAGTGAACAGATTCTGTACACATGCTTTAAAGAATGGACAAAATTGACCAATCCTTGACCAATGGGACATTGTTTTCCAACAATCCCCCCTGCAATGTCATATTGGTACAACCTGGACTGAATCTGCAAACTTCATAAGCTGCAAACTATTACAAGCTTCAAGTAGCTTGTCACAAGCTTCAAGCTTGTACTCCCGAACTTCAGAACTTTTCTTCAAAAAGTCTTCTTCAAAACTGAATGTGACTTTCCTTCAAAAGAACCTGAACTTGCTGAATATGAACCATAATACTTGAGAAAATATGCAAACTAGATATCCAATAGTGTACACATCAAGCAATCACTGCTTGACAACAAATGTAGCATGTACTGTCTCTGCACCTGCTATCTCTTATCTTCAAAAACCTGAAAACATACACTAGGATCCATATATTTGCATTTACCTTCCAAAAAAGGTTTCTCAACGTACTTTTGCTGCGTCATGTAAATACACTAAACAAATCAAGAACTGAATCCTGGAACCTGTGACCGTCAACTCACAACTTAGTGCATTATGAACAGTGCTGGTTCATCTCTGACTGTACTCAAGTCAAATCAACTCAACTCAATTGAAATCTGAGTCAAAAAATCTATGATGTCATCATGTCTTCATCCTTTAAATCCTTCATACCTCTTTCCTTCAGAACTTGGTATAAACATATATGTGCGCACTTTTGAAATATACCTTTCTGAAATATCAAGCTTCTCTTCAATAGAATTTTGGAACCTTCTCCTGAACAGGAACTTTCTCCAAACATTCTTCTTCTTCCTTCTTCTTTCAAAGCTGGAACATAAAGAGAACCTGACAAAGGAAATATAGGAATACCTGAAATAGGAATACCTGAAAGTATGAATCTTCATTCTTTCACATATGGCTGAAAATAAGTCTTCATGTTTCATCACCCCCCTGGATGATTTAACACTAGTATCCAGTATTCTTCAAAGTATATCAGAGTTTATGAAATGTGGAACGTCTTCCTTCTTTCAATAAATCTGATCTTCAGTAATCCATACTTGTATCTGAAACAAAAGTTTAGGATCCATAATCTTCTGTAACATAACAAGTATCTTCTTTTTCTCTGCAACACAAATCTGATAGAATCTGAATCTTTGACTTACTTCTTCCAATGCTAAGAATCTTCACAAACAAAGGATAGACAACTGAATCATAAATACTCAAGATCATACAAGATCTATTCAAGATCAATGATCTCTCCTGTATAGAATCTGCTGTCATCAAACCTTCATGACTGAATGTTTGATTTGCTACCTGAATGTCTCTAAGTGTCCATGCTTCTCAAAAAGTTGTAAAACTTTTCTTCAAACAAATCCTTTAAGGAATCTGAAATTCCTACTTGAACCATAAGTGGACAAACTTCTCACCTTGAGAACTCCAAAAGCTGCAAGTTGATACTTCATAACTTTCATATTTTACCCGGGTGAAATGTGACAGTACCTGCTTGACTTTCTTTTGGCTAACTCCACTTCTCAATCAAGTGATAGGATCTGATGGAACACATTTTTGAATACAAACATGTATCCAAAAATCAAGACAATCATAAAAAGTAGATTCTTGAACTGACTGGTACATCAACAAGTCTGAATTTTCTGAAGTTTTCTGAAAATATTGAATATGAGGTAACCTTTTCCAAACCTCAACGCAAGTCTTCAACATCTGCTACAAAAAACTCTTTTACCTCAAGAGTTAGATAAAGAAGAAATATACTTCTCTGCAACTTGTCATATACCAAGTAGCTCTGTATTGACACTCCAAGAATTCTTTGAGGGAACATATAAGCTGCCTGCTCAAAAGCTTCAACATAACTCATACACATATGAGTGCTTTTGTTTCTCTCAATGCAATTCTTTGTCAAATCTACTAAATCATGACCAAGTGTAATGCAAAACAAGAAACTGCTTCTTCTTTAAACAAGATGTTCTCGTAGACTTGTCTTTGGGTGTAGAGGATAATATAGGAAAAGTATATGGAAAATATATGAGAAAAGGAAGTCTTACTTTTCTTTTGGAAATGATGGACTTTCTTCTTCTGCATCTTTCTTCCACCTGATGATGTCAACATCTTCAAACTTCTCTTCCATACCTTTTGTTCTCTTCATCTTGAAGTAGCAAACACTCTTAACTTCTTCAAATGACTTTTCTCTTCCTCTAATGTAAGAGTAAGAGATAAAACAAACATAGTATACAAATGGAAGTGAATATAGAATCATGTTTTATTATCTCCTCATATCAAAATTCTGCTTCAAATGTCTAAAACGACTAAATTCACCGATCGTTTGTCTGAATGATGAATTGCCCTTCTAGAGTTACCTTCTCTAGATACATTTGTACCTTGATATCCAACCAACTTACAACAGAAAATTGGCTGAAAAAACTCATCTCATCTCTGCACTTGTCTTCTTAGATGAACTTTCTTGCCATGAAAGAGATTTCTCAAAACTCTCTAGAAAAACCTCTAGATACCTGTTTTGATGTAGCCTTTAACTTTCAAATGATGAAAGCGTATAAAAGCAATCCTTGAATTTCTTCAAATCTCTTCATAATTGCTCTTCTAAGATATGACCTGCAAATGATAATCTGATAGTAGAAATTGATACCTGTGATTTGATGTTGATCTGATTTCTTCATCTTCTCTAAACCATTGTTCTTCCTTGAATTTGAAGTACTCTTCTCTTCATCAAGTCTGGGTCTTCAAACAATACTTTTGTAAAGTATTTGCATACTCTTCCAAAAATATTCGGTTGCTAACAGATCATCAACTTCATACTCCACACTGATGAATGTAACTGAAGTGTCTAATTCTCAAATCTCTACTCATCTAGATTAAGTGTGTATGTCAAATGTCAAATGTTAGAAGATGCTTTCAAATCATATGTTGTAAATCTGGAAGTCTAGGAACCTGGGATTATGAATGAGCCTTAATGCATTGATGCCAAACATCTAAAGTGCTGTAACCAAAACCTTAGTGCTCTGATACCAAATGTTGGAAGTGAGGTAGGCCCTTAGGCTCATGTCACAGATCCATGGTTCCATAGTTCCAGTCATGTACAACATTAATTCCAGCAATCTTCCATATTGACAAAACATGAACATACCACAACTTAATCATAAAAATGATGAGATAAAGATAGAGAAAGAATAGACGTCATGTGTAAGGTGTTACGTAAGCCAGCGCTTACTCATAGTATCATATATACCAATGTTCAATGTACAATGTGGGAGCATATCTCTCAACCACTCTATGTGATGAGTAATAGATGAATGAGTGAATGTACAATGTAACAAACATATTCAGATGTGTGGGCAGTAATCTGAATATACATGAGATGTGTGACCTTATAGGTTATAGAAGAGTGAATATGAGTGACTGAAAGAGGAAGGATCAGTGTGAACGGAAATCCTCAAACTCATGTGAACACACCTTCTCAAACACCTCATAAAATATGCATAAAGCATATACGTACTGTTTCTCTTGTACCTATGCCGAATAGGACTCCTCCTGATATGAACGCCACAGCCTCCATAAACTTCAAGTAGTACCTGTGTGCATAAAGAGAATACTTAACATAAGATGTGAATCTTATGTTAATCTCCATCTAATGTCTTTGAAGTAGCCCGACATCTTCTTGTAGAAGACAATCTTCAACCTAATATCTTCCTGTAGAAGATAATCTTCAAAATCATGTAGATGGTCCCATCCAATGTCTTTGAAGTAGCCAGACAGCTTCTTGTAGAAGACAATCTTCAACCTAACATCTTCTTGTAGAAGATGATCTTCAAATACATCATGTAGATGGGCGATCCTCACCATCAAGCTGCTAATAATCAAGTCTTTTTGCCATGAACAAGAGATAACCTCCTCTCCATGAGGTAGAGTGTGAGCACACCCTTCATCTTCTCCAAGAAGAATCACCAAGAAGAACTCCATAGCTGCTCCTCAACATGCTTCAAGTTAGCACCATGGCTGCCCCATGTGCTAAAAGAAACACCACCTCTATTGAGGTCCAAGCTCTAGAAAGCTTGTGTTGATCCTAGGTGAAGGATGAATAACAATGAGCTCAAGCTTTTGTTATATAGTGTTTGATTGTCCTCCAAAAGCTCCTTCAAAAGCATAAATCTTTACGATCGCAATCGTAATCATAAAAAGCTATTGGTCATAATCGGGAGAGAACGCCGTACGCCGTCGTATTAAAAAACGCGTCCGTCGATAATTTTTTGAAAAGCACAAATTATAAAAACTTTGCGCTGCGCCCGCTGCTGAGGATGGGATTTGAACTCTGGTCGTTTGGATGGGAGGACAATGCTTTATCCACTGCGCCCGTCGTCCTTTCTTGTACAAGGGAGTGAACAGATTCTGTACACATGCTTTAAAGAATGGACAAAATTGACCAATCCTTGACCAATGGGACATTGTTTTCCAACGAGAGAGAGAGAGAGAGAGAGAGAGAGAGAGAGAGAGAGAGAGAGAGAGAGAGAGAGAGAGAGAGAGAGAGAGAGAGAGAGAGAGAGAGAGAGAGAGAGAGATTATTTTATCAAATTTTCAATATGTCACTGTATTTAATTTTCACTTCTGAGCAGGTTAAAAGTCCGTGGTGGCATGAGCAAGTATCCTAGGGTGACATTTAGTATAGATTGTACAGGTAAATTTGAGAAGTTTTGTTCTATGTATAAAGGTTAAATGTAAATTCTTAATGTATGTGTAAAATTTTGATGATAGGAGATGCTTGCACAGGAGATGTTGTCCTTTTCAGACAGAGGTTGAAAAACTAGTATGTGTCAATTTGGAGTACCATTATGCATAGTTTAGTAATGGTTTTTGAAAGACGTTGTTTTCTGACTTGGAGCCTTATTGTGTAAATGAAAGCAATTCTAAGGCAGGCGCAAATTCCACTCTTCCTGGACCAGGTAAACAGATTGTTGCAGGACGAATAGTCAAAGAAAGCTATGGAACAGAGAAACAGCAACATACATTTACAGTAAGTGTTCATTCACTGTTTATTTAGTGATGTGCTTATATGGTCATTACCAACAAATTTTTTGAACAAGCTAATGTTGTGTATCAATGAAACAACAGATCTAAAGGATTATGGCTTTCATGTGCAAGACCTTTTCTCTAGTTGATTTGCTGCTTCTCATATTCTTTCTTAGAAGTCCTGTATGTGACAGACATTCGGGGTAGGGCATGAGCCATGCTAGATCTTTGCTTCTCTTTATGATTGGATTGTCCTCGCAAGGAATATATATTTCAATAAATCTCATTTGCAATGATATTATAAGAAAAGATTGGCCACTGAAAATTCTTTGAATTAGGAGATCTTTTGAGTCTTTGTGAGGCAAGCAAAGTCATGTGTCTCGAGGATCTCCTGACGTCTATCTGATCGCAAAGTGCTCCGTTGCAGTTCCATACCGCTCCTCTGAGTGATACCTCCTGGTGTGGGGATGTCTCATAGGCCGCATGGCCCTATTTGATAGGGTGTCGGTCTATGAAGACGTTACCATCATGGTATAAGGCCTTCCTCCTCTCTCGACGTGCCTGGAGTATCTGTGGCATGGAAGCGCGTCGGTGTGCTGCTTGCATCCTTGTGAGGTCCTCGTCCATATAAAGGGCGCCTCCCGGTAGTCCACGTAGTACTGATTGACGTCTAAAGAAGGCGGTTTGTGTCTCCTCGGAGCTCATGTGAAGGATGAGTGCTCCGGAACGGGATGTATCCCTCCCAACCCTCCATGGGCTTGTGAAGGGCATGGTCCCGTAGCGAAGTCGACGGTGTTCCCTGTGGAAGGCCCGTAATTCGAACGTGGAGTCTTTGGATGTGTCGAAGTCTCTCCTCCTCAAGTGTATCTTGAACTCGTATGAGCTTTTCCTTCTTCACGTCTTCATGGACTTCGTTCTTAATGTGGACTACTTCTACCCAGGCCTCTCGGATGGATTCTACCTCCTTTTTTATTTCCTTGCTTATTTCTTCTTTCAGTGTCTCTACGTTGGAGATCTCCCCCTCTTCTTTGAGGTGCTCGTAGGCTGTCCTATGAGTGTCTCTCTCTTCTGTGAGGGTCTTTACTTGTTCTTCGAGTCTTTTGAACTTATCCATCATTTTTTGTTCCTCAGCATTTACTTGTTTTTGGAGTCCTATGAATTTCTCCATTCTTTGTAGAGACACTCAAAGAACAAGTAAATGCTAAGGAACGAAAAATGATGGATAAATTCAGAAGACTCGAAGAACAGGTAAAGACCCTCAGAGAAGAGCGAGACATGGAGGACAGCCTAAAAGCTCCAACGTAGAGACAGTGAAAGAAGAAATAAAGAAGGAATTAAAAACGGAGATAGAATCCACCCGAGAGTCTTGGGTAGAAGTAGTCCACAAAAGGATTAAGAAGGAAGTCCATGAAGACGTGAAAAAGGAATAGCTCACACGAGTTCAAGATACACTCTAGGAGTAGAGACTTAGACACATCCGAAGACTCCACGTTCAAATTACAGACCTTCCGAAGGGAACATCATACGAGGAAGACGCCGACATTTGCTGTCTACTTGGATATGAGACCATTCCCTTCACAGGCACATGGAG